>JANDKE010000615.1:0-22373 GCA_027627275.1 Coprinellus aureogranulatus | reverse complement strand
TGCTGTGGGCCGTTCAACGACCTCGCCCTCCAGTAGGTCCAGCAAGCCTCGCTTCCGGCTCGGCGAGAAAGGCGTGCCAAGAACGCAGGTGGCAAACAGCACTACGAGAGAGGTGCGCATCTGGCGGTCTTGGCTGAGGTAGGGCTGCGTCAGAGAGTCTGTGAGCGAGCGTCCGGGTAGTTGGAAAGGCGGGCGGGTTGAGAAAGAAGTGGTCGTCTCAAGTTGCGTGACGCGTCGGATCGCGATCGAGAGCTCGACTAAATTACGCCCTCTTCAAATATAGAAGTGTAGACAAATACAGTATTATCCGTGGCGACCAATCCCTACTTTGAACTCTCCGACGCATGCCCACTGACCCTCGAGATAACCTCCCAATCCGTACTCTGCCTGCAGATAGCCTGGAACGCTCCGCCTTCCTTCTGCAACAAAGCTGCTGGAGTATCGAACTCGGCGATCTCTCCGTCGCTCAAGACTAGGATACGGTCGTAATCCATCACCGTCTTCAAGCGGTGGGCAATGGTGATAACGATAGAGCCTGCTGTTTCTTCGCGAATGGTCTTCTGGATCTATATTGCAGCATTAGTTAGCAATGCGCTTGGACTCATCAGTTCCTTCAACAATGCCTTACTTGATCGTCCAACTCGGTATCAATCTGAGAGGTTGCTTCGTCCATGATGATGATATTTGTTCCTCGCAAAATCGCCCGCGCCAGTGCAACAAGTTGTTTTTCGCCTGCACTCAAGGAATTCTGGTTCACTCGCATGTCAAGGAGAGTCTTCTCTGCCTCCGATGGGTTAAAGGCGATGCGTTCCGTCAGATGGCAGCGCTCAAGGACAGCCATCTGCTCTTCTTGAGTGTGTTTCTCCAGAGGATCAATATTACTCTTGATCGTCCCTGAGAATAAAGAGACATCCTGGCTAACGATGGTCTGCCGATTCTGTTTATCAACAGGCACCTCGACGAATGAATACTATCACGTACGACTCGTGTGCGCAGATCTTCTAGACCAAGCTTCGATATGTCTATGCCGTCGATGCTATCATATGGTGGTTGAAAGTGAGCTTCAACAGATAACCAAAGGAAAACACGCCTTACTAGATTGCTCCAGAACTGGGTTCTATCATCCGTAGAAGGGAGAGAGCCAAGGTCGATTTCCCCGACCCCGTCCTTCCAACAACACCGATCTTCTCGCCAGGCTTCACCTGAAACGAAATCTCCTTCAGGACCGGCGGCAAGTGAGGGGCGTATTTGACAACTAGGCGATCTACTTCCAACGTCCCCGAGTTCGAGGGCCAATACGCGGGCGGCCTGCAATCCTCATTGACTGCGGGAGCTTCCTGAGGTACGTCGAGATACTCGACGACACGCTCCACGCTGTTAAAGTCTAATTCGAGCTGCGCGGCAACTCGAACAAGGCCACGGCTTGCGTCGGCGAAAATCCCCGCTTGCACGATGACGATGGCTGCTGAGCCATTGCTAACGCCTTGGTGCAGGGCGAAGAGCGTTGCAACGAAAACCACCACAGATCCCAGGCCTATTCCATATGATGTTAGTCTCATGGTCGCCTTATCCAGCGCAGTACAACAACTCACAGTCGTACCTCCAGGACAACCAGTTCTGGACTAGCCACTGGAGATGCAATAGGTTAACCCCTAGCTGTAGCACAGTAGCTGGAAAGCTCACATAGACATGATCAAAACTCTGGAACTTGTCAACCTTGCGATAAAAGATGTCTTGGTATCGATCCTCCATCGCAAACGCCCGGATATGCGTTATCCCACGAAGTAGCTCATCGAATCCAGCGAAAGCAGGGGAGAGCGCCACCGATTCCAGCCGACGGAGGTCTCGAGCAGCTCGGATGTAGCCTGGAGCAAGCCGGATATACAGCCACGCGATGAGCAACGCCCAAGGCGCGAAAGCTGGTACAACGGCGAGCATGACAAAGAATGATGCCATGAAATTCAGGACACCAGAAAGGCAGGCTCTAGCGGAATTTTGAAGAACGCCGTCGATAGTACCAATGTCGGTGGTGAAACGGTTGAGGATCCTTCCTATGGGCGTGGTGTCGAAGAATCGGAGTGGCGCTCGCGTAAGACGGCGTAGGAGTGCAAGGAATAAGGTGCGTGAAGCAATCAAGCTCGAATAATAACCAAGCGCGATCAAGGAGAATGTGGCAAAGGCACCAGCAGCTGAAATGTAGAAATACCATTTGAACCACGGTGTCACGTCAACGCTCGGTGGTGGGAGTTCGTCCCAGGGGTATTTGATCGACAAACTGGTTCGCATCCATGTTAGCAGCATATGGCTGGCCTCACTTTCCTCGTATGCCTCTCCCCACTTGGCTAGGAAGACCTGGGAGCACGGCGTAAGTCGAGTGCTGACGAAGAGAGACAATAGAACGTTCACACCTGAGAGGCAACGTTGATCAACCTGATCAAGATATAAAGGAAGAAAGTTAGGATCCAGCAGTAGATACCTGCGGCCTTGAGGTATGTCGCATAGGTTCTCCAAGAGACCCGCCCCTCTGCCCTATGCTCAACTTCGACGAGCTTTCCGTTCCCCTCAGGCCGGGGATCAGTGACCGGCTTAGATACATCTACGGCAGCACTGGCGGTATCCAGTGTCTCAGAGACGACGTATGGTTCCTCAGCTTCACGTATGATAGCGCGCAGTAACCCCTTAGCCCGTAGCTCTTCAGTGTCCCCGTGATAAAGCACCTTGCCTTCCTTGAGTTCCAGAAGATATGCCGCGACAGGGGCACAAAGAGAGATGTGGTGCGTGACGAGGATAATTGTCCTACCCTCGCTCAAACGTCCTGTAAAGCAGTTCTTAACGATGTGCTGGGCCGTGTGCATATCAACCGCGGCTAGCCTGTGGCAAAAATTCGATTAACTGTGAGAAAAGGCACTGACTGACGCTGGGCTACGTACGGATCGTCGAGAAGGATAACCTTAGCGCGAGAGTAAAGGGCTCTCGCTAGGGCGATGCGGGCCCGCTGACCGCCAGAGAGGGTGATACCCTTTTCTCCGATCTCTGAAATAACGATTGAGCACGGGATGGGTACGGATGGTAATGGGATCGTACCAGTCATATCACCGGCGTTGAGAATGGTTAGATCCTGTTGCAGACAGCAGGCGTGAACCACATCCTGGTATCGTTCAGCATCAAAAGGGACCGGAGAGCCAAAGGTGATGTTATCCCGAATCGTCGCATGTTCTAGCCCTGACAAGAACTGTCAGCAAAAACCACAAGCAATGTCTATGCAAACGCACAAGGGGTTTGGGCGCAATATGCGACCTGGTGACTCGACTTATCAATTAGTACCTCGCCCGAAATGCACTTCATCTCTGGTTGTGGTGTAAGCGCGAGCCGAAAGAAATGGAGACGGGTACGCACCTCCTAGCAATGCCTGCAGAAGTGCACTCTTTCCAGAACCCGTGGCACCGCTGACTATTGACAGCTTGTCTTTCGGGAATACGATGCTCAGGGGACCCAAAGTGAAGCGAGACGAAACCCCCACGCCATCCTTCGTAGTCTGCCATTGGAAGGTTGCATCGCGGAAGCCAACCTCGGTCGTATGACGCGACAATTCAGCTGAAGAGTCCCTTCCAAGTGAGCAGGCCCAGATGGGGACCTCATCTTCCTTGAGCAAGCCCTCAATGCGCTGCATAGATATATACGCTGGGACAGTGCGTCACTGCGAGTTCTTCTGTGGGGGAAGTGAAGGTCGCTCACCATTCAATAGTGCCATGATCTGCCCAGGGAACGAAAAAAGTGGACCTTGGAGGGCGGAGAACAAGGCGATTGAAGTAAAAGCCTTCGCCACCGTGAGCGGCTTTCCTTCTATGAGTGTATAGCACAAGAAGCAAACTAATGTGGTCGCGGAAGGGAGCCACATCCTTGGACGTGTTATCAGACTATAGCCCGTCGCAATTCGGAAATGCGGCATACCAGATGAAAAACATGAAAGTGCTAACGATGTTCGTCTTCACGCGCCACCTCAGCTCTGTTTCCCTAGCATCTTCGGCTTTGCGAGACCAGGTGTACTCTAGGAATACGCAATCAGCGATAGCTTACAGAATTCCGCCTCAACTCACCCCATCCGTAGAACTTGAGGAACCGTATATTCTGCAACAGCTCGTCGACGATACTGTTTCTCTTGTCCTTCGCTTTCAGAGCGGCGCGCGATAGCTTGGAAAGACCTTGAATAGCCGGTATCAACATGGAATCTCCGCCCCTACCTTAACAGTATATCTCATCAAGGGAAAGTTGAGTCCGTATGTCACGCAGGCTACCGCAACCCCCATAAAAGCACTCCATCCGAGGACCCTGTAGACGAGAACTGTACTCAACAGCGTGGAAGCCAATGCTACCAAGTACGAGACTAACCTGTACAGAAAGACCAGTGCAATGGCGATCCTAACGGGTGTCGCCACAATCCCGGAGAATTCCCAGAACCGCTGGGCGACGGCATACGTGTCGCCTCTTTACGTGCATGAGCATCTATACGCTGATGAGGGTGTGGGTGGCGCTTACTGCATCAAATTCACGATTTTTCCCAAGTCAGCACGAGCTTCCTCCCCTTCACCCTTGACCACATGCCCACTGGCTTCCTCTCTCCTCAGCGACTTGTAGTGGATCAGGCAGAACAGTTGCCCACGAGTTCTCTCGTAGCACCGACGCGTGTGCCACCTCTGGTACAAATCTACCTGTGCGAAAGATAGATGGGCGAGGAAGGTCATGAACGCCCAGAAGTATGCGGCGTGGCGGGCTTCGACCGTGTCATCACGAAGCACAGACAAGATTTTCTGCAGTGCATAGGGCGGTACAAATCCTGTCGAACCCATCGCAGTCAAATTTCTAAGCTCGTGTATGTGGTTCGGGATACTCGCCTACGACAGCACTCCACAGCTCCAAAACCACATCCAATATCAAGTCGAGCGAATTTGACACGATCAGGAACCGCAAGAGGGAGTGGTCTGGGTACCTGTATGCTGTGTCATGAACAAGGTGCAACGTGCTGCGGCTGAAACGAGTCCGCACAGTCGTCGATATTCAAGGCATTTGGTGAATATATTCTTGTGGCTGAAGAACGGCGATAAGGACCACACGTCTTCGTCGTTGAGCGTCCTCGTCGATGCCAGGCGAATAATGGGTTCAACAAAACTGAAAGAACTCCAGGACCACAATGTAACATTGTCCTCAGGACACGTCTGCTTGGAAGACGGAGTCTGAAGCATGGTCGTTCAATCCCGGCGTCGGAGATCGGTACCATGAGGGGAAACTCACAGCGTCTGGTTCCGCGACATTGAGCCCGGGAAGATACGGCTTCAATGGCAGGGATCCTGCAACGGCGATGAAGAGGATGTGCAGCGCGGTAAAGAACAGATGGCCCAAGACGGCACTCGCTTCAATCATCTGGCCAGGCGATAGCAAGTATATCAGATCGGAAAGGGCGAAAGAAGAAAGAGCTGCCGAGAATGCGAGAAACAGATAGGGCGGTGTCTTGATTGGTTTTGAGAGTAGTGTGAAACCGATGTAGCCCTAGCATGCAGAGAAGAGTTTAGGGGTTACCAATGTACAATCGCCTCGAGACTGACCCATGAAAACACGTAGATGGTGTAGATTACGGTCCAGAAGCGATCCTCTAGGTATAGCGAGAAAGCGGCTAGACCTGTCCATCCAAGAACTTCGATGCCTGCGATCCCAGAAAGTAGACATTGCTCGTGCCAAGTGTTGCGAGATTTTTCATTCACTGGCTCTAAAAGGTCGTGCAGGTGAAGGAAGTTGCGGAATGGACGAGAAGCAACTGCCCACGCTCTCCTTGTCCATGTCGGTGTCCTAACCGCGGTAAGGATGACAAGGCAAAAGTGAATGGCGACAAATAGGGCAGGTGCCGCCCTTAAGTATGCAGGTTCAGGCACTTGCCGACCAGTTTCCTGTCACTGGGTGAGGCTAACCGGGATCTACCGTCGCACGCAGCGTTCACGTACCATGGACAACGAGATGGTGGTCGTGGTTGGGTCGTGGAGACCTCATGTGGGCGCTGTTTGAAAACCACAACCTCTTTACACCACTCTTCATTTCTCACGCATTGCGCAGGCTTCAAACACTGGGGGAGTGTAGAGATGTGACATTCTGTAGCATAGACACTATACAGCTATCTTGAGCCGATCGTCGTATCGGTGAATTATCAGGTCCTCCATGACCACACCCCTTGTCCAACGAGGTGGATGCTGTGATCGGGCTGTTAGCAATGCGCAGCGTTCATCGATATCCGATAGAAGTTGTAAAGGAGAACTTCAGCGTATAAACAGATTGAGATCATGTAGATCATGTAATAGGGAACATTTATACAGTTCATCGTCGTAGAGACAGCGTGGCGAAGGAACTCACTGGTTTTGCAACTCTCGTGGGCTACAGCTAGATGGTGAGGGAAGAAGACAACCCAGGTCCTTCCTGAATCGCACAGAACGCTGTTTTGTGACCGGCGACGTCTTCTAAATTTCCCAGGTCAACCGTCAACGGCGCTCACCGTTTTGGGTGCAGAACCACCCGGGGTCTCAGTTGGAGATGCGGGTCATAGCGTGGCTCCCACAGCGTCTTCTTCTTGCCTAGGGCCCCTACGGATAACACAGGGCAGGAGCGGTGTCAACGATTGGTACTCGAGATAGTTGGAACAAGTGACGACGACGTCACATTGAGTTCCAAAATGGGATCAACGTCACTCACGCTGTGCCTCCCCGCAAACAGCTTTTAGATCCTGACCACCACCACCGTAGCCTGTACTGTGTTCAACCCCGGTACAGTCGCGGCCAAAATGCCTCCCTCAGAACCTCTCTGGTACTGTCACGAAGTATTATTGTCATTCCACAAGACCCAGTATCGCCCATTTACTAATCAATTCAATACAGTGTCATGCCGAGATGCGGCCACTCATGGTACGCACAGCGCACAGTGAGATCGCTCATTCAATAACACAAATTTGCAGACCCCAGACCCTATCTGTGCCTCGTGTCATGGCGGATTCATCGAGAAGGTATTACCAAATCTGGGACTATCCAGGTTGTTACCAACGCCGCACTAGATGGAGAATCCAGAGGACGACCCTCGCGAGTTTGCTTTGGCGGACGATGATCCTTTCGGTGGAGGGATACCGCCGCCGGGTCTAGACAGGTTCCTTCGTGAGCATCGATCCCAAGGTTTTCGTGGAAATGCACCTCATCTCTTGCAGTCGGGTTGCAAGCGCTCATGGATCGCGGCATGACCGACACCACCACCGGTACGAATCGTGGGCCTCAGCCGACCCAGGGTGCTCCTGTCAGTAATCCGACCACGTGCTTACACAGGTCTATTCTCACTCGCCGATGCAGACATCCCGGCTCTCCTTTCAGATATCTTCTTCCGGCAGAGGGACTAGGACAGTGAACTTTGGAGGACCAAACACTCTCGGCGCTCCGCCGAGGCGAAACAGCGCGGGAGACGTACCGACCGCCTCAGAGCAAGTCCCTTGTCGATACAATCTACAAAATACTGAAATCTTTTACAGGTTTTTGGGACCAGGGTCAAGCAACAATGGCGCAGACAGAATCACTGGCCCGATGATGGCCCAGTATTTGTTCGCACTTTTGGGCAACCGTGATCCCTTTATTTCCATGTTGGGCGGAGGAATGGGCCTTGGGGGTCCAGAGGGTGGAAGAATGGGCGACTATGTCTTTAATCAGGAAGGTCAGCTCATTACATCCCAGTGTTGACTGGTGAGATTCGACTGACGGCGTGCTTGATTAGCGCTTGATCAGATAATCACCCAGTTAATGGAGAATAACAACGCACACCGTCCGGTGCCCGCCACGGAGGAGATCATGGCTAATCTGCCTCGCGAAGTGCTCACCGAGGGATGTGAGTGGATGGGATTCATTCCAATGCATCCCACTGGTGTTAATCCGCCTATAGCCCCTCTTCTGGAAAAGGATTGTGCAGTCTGTAAAGAGCAATTCAACTATCAAGCGGAAGATCCCGACGAACGCGTCGTTGTCTCCTTGCCGTGTAAACATCCTTTCCATGAGCCTTGCATCATGCCCTGGTTGAAATCGAGCGGCACATGCCCTGTATGCCGGTATGTCATGCTGCCTTTTCTTGGGGCTTCGGCGTTGATATGACTTGAACCAGGTATGCCCTTGTCCCCCAACCCAGCGATGATCATAGCCAGCCGCAACGAAATCAAGGTACACCATCAACATCTAACGCGACTCCTTCGAGCTCGCCTCCCCAACCGAGACCCTCATCCCCACCATCAACGGGTTCGAATTCCCGAGAGCGAGAACGCTCAGGTGGGTTCATTCAGAACATCTTAGGCGCGTTCACAGGCCATCACCATCATCATCACCAACACAACTCGAACGCGTCTGGAAGTAGTCAGCGGGCGTCCACCTCATCGTCGTCGCCCCACTCTCCGCATCGCAGATCCGACCCCGGACGACGAGAGAACGGGAGTCGTGAGAGCCTTCCAGGGGGGTGGGCAGACGACCTCGACTAATAGTGGCCTCCCGTACTGCTGCTGTCTTTCCGCTCCCCCTTCACCGCCTGGCTTCCGATTCCTCGCACATATAGCTCAACTGTGCACCCAATATGAATATGTTCTTCCTGTAGAATGACGCAAGGCTAGGGATCTGCTCAATCGTAGCATCTAAATGGATAACATTCGCTATCTGTCTAATGGAACATAACCGGTTCACCAGGGCGCCCTTCAGACAGTAAAACAACAGCCTAGGTGAGGAGAAAAAGCGTCAGATCTCGGTGTGAGGGGCTCTTCGACTGTATGGCTCACGTATTTCCCGCTAATCTTCCAGCCCGGCTCTTCCTCATCAAGCCTTTTTGGCAACCGTATCTCCGCCGATGCCCAGCCCAACTACGACGTCGCTCTTGATAGTGCGTAGGCTGACAATCTTGGGAGCACCAGCGGAGTTTGCCATGGGTCCNATGGCTTCCTCAAAAGGCGTGCTAGCGGGCGCAGCACAGTCATAGGTCAGCTTACGGTGGTTCAGGTCACCCTTGAAGATGACAAGGTCGGATTGAGAAAGGTGCAGAAAGAGATCNGGAGCCTCGGAGTGGAGGTCCCAATACGTGTACCCGGTGCACCAGAAAGGATGCTGCTCATAAATCCACTTCCCTTCTTGCTCGTACTGCTTCCAGCGCTTGGCGAGCATGCGGAGAGCCTGGATCTCGACATTTGACGCGCGAGGGAAGAGGTTGCCGTAGCACATGTTGTTGATAAGCCAGTCCCAATCTTTCTTGGTGACGTCGGAGACGAACCAAGGGTACCGCTTGCCATGGAAGNGTACTTGGGTAGCAAGACCGCTTTGGATGAGGAAATCGGCTAAGAGGACCGTCAGGCGCAAGGACGGTGCATAGGGCAGTGCTACGTACCGTAGACGAAGTCACAGTATAGCTCGAAACCAGCATTGTCAAGGATAAAGTCAATCCTACGGTCTTTCTTATTCATGCGGTTGACCTTGACTGTGTTCCACACACGTTCCATGTCGTTTCCCAGGATATTNTGCTCGGTAGCGGCGAGGTGGTCACCACCAGTAGACTGTAGTGCTTTGATCTGCTCCTCGGTCATGTTGATAAGGAGTGATAGGTCGGTGGAGTTCCCCCAGAGGCAGACTATTGCGACAGGTGTTTAGTATGGCTGGGCTGGAGAGCCAGTAGGTTGCGCACCTTGGGTCAACTCCAGGAACATAAGGCGTTCGGACTCAAGCCTCTGGGGATCAGTCACATCTTGGGACGGTGGATGTAGCTCCGCAAAGCGCATGGCCAACTCNAATACAGCCTCAGAAGACCGAGAGAAAGTGTCATTCTATGCAGAAGCTTTGTCAGACANGCTATGAAGCGAAGAACGTTNAGAAATNTGACTTTTTGGCGATAAAACACGTCATAGTCTTTCCAGTACTTGCTGACACTGAAGCACTCATGAAGACGGCGGTACTTGTAAGCTTCAGCGAATAGCCACGGTGCGTTCATGAAGTCCTTCCCTATGGTCGATGACGGTCAACATNCTGAGGAAGGAANGTCGAAGCAAACCTTACCNCTGAAGAACCTGGTGATCTCCTTGTTCCAAGTGACAACGTCAGCCTCTCCATCGTCAACGATGGGACGCAGCTTCGCATTACCGCTGAGATCGGTCATGAGTCCTTCCATACGATCAATGCATAGCGAAAGGTCAACGACGCGTTCTTCTCGAGATTCNTCATTNAGAGTACGGGTTGCATCATCGATGGCCTTGCCGAGGATAGTCGGGAGGCGGGATTGCATAGTGGCATGGGCGAAGGAGTATTCGTGATACCCTCGGTAAGCAGGCCAAGGAGGGTTATTGGGATTGATCTACAAATTAGATGAGCTTTTGAAGAGGNAAGTTGCATACTGTGCGTACCCTTCCAGGAGACCGTGGCCAGGGGGCCTTTATGTCCGTTTTCTCAGGCAGATGCCCAAGAGAGAGGGTAACTCGGCTTGGTGGGTTGGACATCGACGGAGGAGTAAGCTTNGGGTGGCCATTATGATTCGCGTGTCCGTCAGAGCTGATGCTTCCCGTCATAGCGGCAACGAGTCCTAGGGAAGGGTGNCCTGTCCTGTCGTGGGAGATGAAGACGTCGGATTGCAGACCGGGCACNGCNGCAACNGATTTATACCACCTCAGAAAGTCCCAGACNAGTTTAGAATAGTTGTGGTGGCGCTCCTGGCTANCCATGACATGGAAAGCGATATAAGCTGTGGAAACCCGCGACAGGAGGTTTCGTTCAGAACGAGTTCAAACGAAGCTTGGGCAAGTGCGCCATGCGATGCGATGGCATAGCAGTCAGATAACAAGGCGAGGAGGGTTGTCATTGGTGGAGTCCAGCTTCCACCCAGCAACCAGTAGGCTGTATCAGGCTGTCTCCGGGTCGGTGGATGCTCGGTGGATGTCGACGAAGGGAAAGCTAGGCTCCGAGTCCGACTGTCCGAGTCCGAGTCCGTCACGGCCCACGAAACACGATCACGTGCATTACGCGCAAGATCAGGNGACATNACCAACAAGCGGTTCATGGCAGCCGGCGCCGTTTGCTCTCAACCCACTTCAGTGACTCTGGATCGAGCCAGTCTCTGCTGGTGAAACATGGCGGGCTGGGGCATAGGCCAGAATGATCCTTCATACGAGCTTCTCGCCCTCAGAGAGAAAGTCGCATCCAAAGGTCCGTGTTCAACCCATCCGCATGTCCTCCAGTCGATTCAATTAGGAGCGCATGCAGAGACCCAGATTGCTGGATACCAAACCCAGATTGCACGCAAGGATGAGCGGTATGATGAGCTGAAGCAGCTGTACGATGAAGTGGTGAACAGGGTACGTCCTCATACCCTCGTTGAATACCAGGATCCTGAGCCTCGTGTTAGCTGCGTGACGAAACTGAGAAGACTCTCCTCTTGGAAAAGGATCTACGGCAGTGCACAGAAGACCTCCGCCGAGAGAAGATAAACGTTGAAAACGCGGAAGCAAGTCTCGTCGCCGCACAACAAGCAGCCAAGTCTTCCGATATGAGCACAAGGGAATTGGAAGCAGCATTGGATTCTCTGACGCTCGAGTCGAACGCATTCCAGGAGCAGTGTAGGGCTCTTGAGCGTGACAAGGCTAAACTCGAGTCACATGTACGGGAGCTTCAGCGGCTTGTATCTCAACCTCCCCCAAGCAACTCTAAGCCAAAGCAAAGTACGCATAAACCAAGAGCCTCGTCCCTATCCAGCTTCAAGATTGACAGTTTGGAGACGGATATCGACGAACTGCGCGCCAAGCTTCAGCAGAAGGACCACGAACTGGATGCTTTGGCCAAGAAGCTAACTTCAGCGCAAACAGAGGCCAACCGTCTGGGCAACGAGAAGAACGCACTTGAGAGGAGGACGGGTGAAAGAATGGCAGAGCTGGAAGCAGCCCTCTCCGAGCGGGAAGAAGAGCTTATGTACCTGAGAGATGGTGATGCAGGAGGGAGTAGGGAGCAAGAGTTAATGGAGAGAATTGAGGAGGACGAGGCGAAAATAGAGGCCTTGGAGGCCATGCTCCGCCACGCTCGGGACGCTGAGCAGATGGAAGCCAAGCTGAGGGAGGCAGAAGTGAAGCTACAAGAAGAAAGTCGTCGTACCCAGAGACTCGCCCAGCAGCATCTCCAGGTGAAAGAGGAGAAAGAGAACTTGCTTATGGAGCTGAGCGATGTACGTGCAGAGATTCAATCCCTCCAACTCGCGAGGGACAGTCGACCCTCGTTGAACAGGTACGTTCGGCTTTTGCTTCGCAACCTGTTGACTCAGCTTTGGGTCTAGCATCGACTCCGAGATGGATGACCTCACAAGACCTCTGGGCGTACACGAAGACGCGACTCAACCCTTGCCCGATGAAGGAACGGTCGAGTATATTGAGAGGCTGCTGGCAGCCATCGACCGACTGAGGGACGAGCGGGACAGCCTTCGCAGGGACGTCCAATTCCTGGAGTCGGAATCCCGGTTCGCCATTGAGGCTTTGGAGGCGAAGCTTTCAAGGTCAACTGCAGCTTCGACAACATCCGGTGATGACACGCTTCAGACCATGAAACAGATGAAGATCGAGATGGACGACCTTCACTCTCAGCTTGAGGAATCTCAAGCTGCTGCTGACGCTCAATTCTGGGAGAAGACCCGTGAAATTCGACGCCTAAGTCGAGCGTTGATGGCCTTTGGTGTTGTCGTGGCCCATTACGGCTACTGTGGTATGCCAGCAGACTCCACCACGATGTCGATATTGCCGGACGCACGCGTCAAGGAGCTCGAGGATAAGATGGAGGTGACCTTGATGTGTCTGGAGGCAGCGACCAGCCAACGAGACGAACTGGCTGATGCTCTGCGCAAGAAAGAATTTGCTTTGGAGGAGGACGTTCGCAATGCACGCCTAGGCCAGCAGGAGGCCAACCGAACCATACAAGACCTTCACAGCGATATCGACGAACTGCATAGGACTGTGGAGCGCCTGGAATCCGAACGAAATTCACTCGCCATCCACGTCAAGAATGTAGAGGCCGATCTTGAAAGGGCTCAGGAAGAACTCGCCACGGCCGAACGGCGCTACAGCGACCTTCAGTTCCACCAACTGTCCTCTATGTCGTCGACTGAGGCGACTCAAAACCTCCGAAATCAAATCAAGGAGCTCGAGGGGAGGGTAATGAGGAGGAACGAACAGCTTGGGATACACCAGCATGATATCCGCCGCCTTGAAACCAATCTCCGTCTTCAAGAGGAGCGCTTGAATGAAATAACCTCGGAGTTGGAAATGATGTCGGCGGAGAAGGCGGCTATGGTGGAGGATTGCGCAGATGCGAGAGATGTCAGAGATGAGGCGCTCAGAAGAGTGGAAGAGATGGAAGAGGCGATGGAGAACATGGAGCACGCGGCTGAGAAGGCAGACAGTACCATTGTGTCGCTGGTTCGCGTAGTCTTCGAGACGACGGCAAGAGCCCGCCAGGCCATAGGGACTTCCCTACGTGCGGATACCAATTCCCAGGAACTACAAGCGACGTTAGAACTTGTGGAGGACCTCAAGGAAGACAATGCACACCTGGAGAAAAGCCTCGAGATGTACAACGAGCGTATCAATCAGCTCACTGCGCAGATAGTCAACTTGGAAGGAAAGCATGCTACGACAATCGCCAACTCGGAAGCCATGAGGAACGACTTCCACTCTCAGGTAACGGCTTTGCAGGAGCAATTGGAAGAAATCAGCAACGCGAAGGCTGGCATGGAACAGGCACACTCTGAAGCTACTCGGGAGCTGGAAGCAGAACTGGACCGTCTTCATAACCGCCTTCGAGCCGCAGAACGCGAAACCACCAAAGGTGAAGATATGGCCCTCCTTCAATCTCGCATCGCGGAGCTAGAGGCTGCTCTAACAGAAGCGGGCACACAGCACACCGCACAGTTGGAAGATCTGCGCGCTAAGCTCGAGTCCCTCGCTGCGTTGAAGGCTGAAGCCGAGCACCAACTGGTCTGCATTCAAAACCAGCTTGGCGCACAGGAGGCTGAACACGAACGTGCGTCAAGCATCCTGCAGGCGGAGCTGGTGAAGGAGAGGCAGACCCTCAAACAGGTGCAGCAGTCATGCGATAGCCTGGAACGAGACAAGCAGAAATTACAAGACGACCTCGGTCAAGTGCAAGGTGATTTGGACATGATCAGGCGAGAGTTCGACGCTGAACGGAAGCGAGCTACTGAGGCAAACGAAGGCCGTGTTCAAGAGTTGGATGCGTTGAGCAACCAAGTCAGCGAACTCACATCTCGATTGGAAGCGGCAGAAGGCGGACGCCAGTCGATAGTGCATGAACATCAGGCAGAGCTTTCAACGATGAAAGAGAGATACGAGGCTGAAGTCGCTGATCTGGAGCAGCAGATTGCAACATTCCGCCAGGCTGTAAGCGAGGCGGAAGAAGCACGTCTCACTGCCATCAAGCAATCCAAGTGTGCTCAGGAACAAGTAGACGACCTTACCGCGAAGATCGATCGCAACAATGCATTGCAAAGAAGTATGGAAAGCCAACTCGAAGAGAGGTATGCGCTTTGAACTTGTCAAATCGTCGTCGGTATAGCTAACCCGCGCCAGGGATCAACTTGTCGCCTCCTTGGAAGCGGAAATCGCTGATCTCCGAGTCAAGCTCGACACTGCTGAACAAGCTGGTGCGAAAGCCACGTTGAACGTGAGCCTTCTCACCGCGCAACATAAGAGGGAATTAGCCGATGCCCAGAGAGAGTTAGAACGCCTTCGATCAAACAGTAATCTAGAGCAGGTCATCGCCGAGCTGGAAGAACGTAATCAAGAGATGGAGCGGCTTCTCAAGCAGAAATGCCACGAAATTGAAGAGAATGACGACCGGGCCTTGCAGTAAGCTATTTGAGGATCCGTCGTGTGCTTAGCTGATCCACAATCTAGGATGTTGAAGGAAAATAAAAAGCTGACAACAAAGGTCGAAACCCTGACGCGGAAAGTCCAGACATTGCAAGGAAAGGTTTCAACGCTCAAAGCGAGCTCGCCGAAAGCCGAGACATCAACGAAAACATCGACCAATGCAACCGCTACGGGTCGCCCCCGGCCAGCTACTTCGTCGCAGCCCTCTACCGCCTCCGCGGCTCAATCCCAGAGGACTAGCATGCCTTCCTCATCATCCTCCCGTCCGCTTTCGCGCACTGCTCTTTCCTCCACTTCAGCGCGGCCCAAGACGCCAGAAAGAACGCGTGCACCGGTATTCACTGCGAAAGCGCAGGAGAATGCATTCAATAAGCCACAGACAACGGCAAGGACCAGCCCTGTGGGGGAGACCGAAGCGGTTGCAGGGAAGAAGAGACGCGCTCCCGACGACTTTGAAGCTTGCGATAACATGCCTCCTCAGGCGTTCACCGCTGACAGCGTCCCCAAGTGTGACAACGGAGACAAGACACCCCGCGTCAGGAGAGCCCTGAGCACGCTGCAGACTGGCTTTACTCCTGTCCGCACCTTCGCCAACGCGCGGCCTGTTGCACCTCTTCCATCGCCGAAGCGAAACCAGAACCCGGCTCCGGCAGATGCATCTCCTGATACCGCCAGCACGCAGAATAACTCATTGAACATATACTCTCCTCTCATTCTTGCACCTCCAGCATCCTCCAGCAAAGCGTCCAACAAGCGAAGTTGGCTGGGAAAGATCAGAGGACAGGGCACTTCTCATGGGTCCTCTCGCCCGTAATTGGCTTTCGCTTTCACTTCCTCTTCGCTTCTCCTGCTCTTCGTATGTATATAATGTGTACTCACCTCGCATAGTAGCCTCAGGCCTCAAATTTCAAATGACTCGACGGGCTCTCTTACATTATTTATGATCAGTTTGTACTTGTATCGTCACGGCACCTTCAATGAATACGGCACCACTATACATACAACCTAGTACGATCCTCTCCCCCTTTCCAGGCACTTTCATCAATACAGTGCTGACACGCTATCATGTTTTCAAAGCAGCTGCCAGCTGCCTTCTTGGAGCTTTCAAACGACCTTCAAGATGAAATGGACTGGGTCATTGGGCATCTTCGAACACTCGACATACCGCTGCACGTCACTGCGCTTGCTGTCGAGCCTGTATCGAAGCTAATCGCTGTCGGCAAGGCGCATCTACTCTTACATATCGCTCGTTTATCGAATAAATTGCTCCAGGAACCGCTTCTGGGTCGGTGTATATCCATGGCGGACCGGGGGTGGATGTGAAGCTCAACACGCCGGTCTCTATTGGCGTCCAGCTCCTCGCTTTCTCCTTATCTTGCAAGAGATTCATCTGCATTGGTGAGCCGATGGTTGTGCAGGTGTTTACCGACCGCTCTAACCTCGACGGTTCCCCACCCCAGATAACCACAACCAACTTCATGTGTGGAATCTGGCATCCTTCGGTGCCCCGGAATACCTCGCTTCAGCTAGATTTGATCAAGTCAAGTGAGGGATCTGCTCTAGCAGTCGCCTTGAAGATCCTGACCGATTCCAAGCTCACTCCACGTACCATCGGCTTCATCCCATGTATGCATTCCTCCGGTGACATCGGTTATCCGCGATCTTACGTTCGCGCTAAGGCCTTAATAGCTCTACAGTCAGGAGAGGTCAAGACCTACGATCTGGAGTGTCTCCGGAAATCGCCATATACTATCCCAAACCTATGGAAACTATACCAGCAAAACCAAAGGGCCAGTGGAGCCTCGCCTCTTGTGGGGGTAATTTCAACTACGTAAGTAGTTGCCATTTACTGCATATGAATTCTAGAGGTGTACATTCACAATTTTGAAGGGAACCATGCCTCGACCAGGTGCTCCACCCCCGAGATTTGAATCAGATTTTCGTGGCGTATTCAAGCGGTGTTATCCTCAGCAATATTGTGTGTCATCTAAATTCCAAATGTTCCTCCTCTGACTGCGTTTCCAGAGCGACCGCAGCACTGTTAGGGCATACGAGCTTATCCTTCCACCCGGCGCACCTGGTGGCAGTGGTTATGGGGTGGGTGTACGTTCGGACGATACATTTATTTGCCAGGATTTTAACTCATAAGCTGGATGGGGCCATAGGATGTCCTCACACACCGCAGATCTGGGGTTACATGTATATCGTGCCATCCTTCCGGACACATCCTTGCTGTGGGTCACACTGACGGATCCATTGCATTCTGGGCGGTCGAAGACGATACCGCTCCTCTCACCGTCTTCACCTTTGATGAGGACGATGTCCACCTCGTTCATTCAGACAAACTGGAAGCGCACCTTCAGAGCCAAAACCGTACTAGCCACACCATATCTATCCGAGAGCCTGTGATCAAGCTCTCTTGGAGCGGTTACTCGAACTCTTCAGACCCCCGGTGCGGCGAAACCACCCTCACTATTCTAGGTGGCCTGGATGCTATTCGCGGGGGGGATGTCACGGTTCTCCGATTCCCTCCGTTTCAACCAACCGACCCACCCTCTAGTGAACCACCTCAAACTAATTCATTGCACCCTTTCTTCCGCTCAGCTATGGTGGATTCTGTGAACCCTATCGATCTGGTGGAGTACGATATTGATGGCGAAATCCAAGACTTTGTCTTGGTTCCGAAAGAGCACGCACACTTCGCCGGCAATTACGACCCTTACTCCATACTGTTTATCGTCGCTAACGGTACTCGAGATCGGGTCATCCGCGCCTTTTCTTTCCCCCCCGCGCGAACCATTGCCGACTCGAGCAACCAATCCAAAGATCCAGTTGCCCCATCTTCTCAGGCCGAAGACTCTACGGCAGACGTCCCTCTCCAGCTTTACCACGAATTGTCTCTTCCTTTCCAACTCGCTAGTGGCGGGGACAGGCTTGACAGGAGGTCGGCTTCTTACCTTGGAAAACGCACAGTACGAGCGGATCCTGCCCCTAGGGAAGGTCGCCGAAGACAAGTTTTCAGTTGTTTTGCAAGGTGGAAGAGCATATGCCGACCAGGTGAAGCACGATGAAATTCGGTTGACGAAAGTGCGTGAGTTATACCACTGCTCATGTACATCCTCACGAATTCCATCAACTNTTAGTATCAACCGCGACGAATCATGGTGACGCAGAGTCGTAATCTGCATGCACAGTTCTTCGACGTCAGCTCTCAGCTCCTGGTAGGCGGCGAGCAGGAGCCTCTCCGAGATCGCTTTCCGAACCCACTGCCAGCGCTCACCGTGGANCTCAACACAGTGTGGGCTGAACTAGTTGTGCGCGGAAAGCGCTCTGGACCGGAACCAAAATCGATTCAGGCGGTGTACCTCGCACCCGATGCCTTGGAAGTCGCAACCGTCCTTGACACAGGTGATGTGGTAGTTCATCGTAGCNTCACTCAGCAAGGGCCCACATATGGGGTGCAGACGAGCGACATAACTGTCCTACAATCGACTTCCGCAGTAGTTACCACCAAGNTGGTTCCGTATTTTGCGCTGGAAGGCAGTGGCAACGTGATTGCATGNAGTATCTCCGATATTGGTGAGTCTCTCCTCTGTTCTGAGTNGGAGTATATATCCAAACTTCCGGTGCCTCAGGCTTCCTGGCCNTNTCCTATTCCACTGGCGCCGTGGTAGTTGTCGACATGCGCGGACCTCGGACAATATATCGCGCCGGAGGACATGACTCGAAAGAAAAGCGTAGAGTTTCGATCGATAAGTTGCACATAGGAAAATCGTCGGCGGACGTCGCAAAAGCACTGACATGGACAATATCTGGTTTGGAAGGCGGTTGGTCAACTCGCTATCTGGCAATTTAGGCATATCTAACATTATCTGTAGACGACGTCCTTCGAGTCCGTCTTGTCGTGTCAAAGGAATCGGGTTCTATAGAGGTGCTTACACTCACAAGGTCGGGAACTCCGCCCGTCTGGGGTGTTTTTGAAAAGCCCGTGGAAGGCCAGGGCATTTCCGATCCACTTCCCGATGCGTCTTTCGTGATGGATAGCAAGACCGGAGCAAAGCAAGGAGCGACAGGCTCCCTTCTTGCGGCCTCCTACGACCTGCAGGCACCGTCATCTCAACCCCTGTTTGTCACTGTGGGTCAGAAAGGTGCAAGAACATACGCAAATATCACAGGGGATCGTATTGCGAAGGCGGACTGGGGGCTCAGGGGTGGGAATGCATTGGCTGCTCAAGTTGTTCACCGAATGGGTAACACAGTTTCCAGTCTAATATGAGGTGGATACAAGCTAACAGGTCCCGACAGCTTCCTGGGCACTGGTCGTCGTGACCGACAAGGAGGAAGTTTTAGCGTACACACTGCCTCGCCTGGAATTGATCACCCGGTTCAAGCTTCTACCATTGGATGACGGGTCGGTGTTGAGGTCCTTTAGTATGCAAAACTTGCTGAACATGACGACATTAGCACCGGGCTGTCGGTCGACCAAAGTGGGGATTTTCTGGCATTTTGCTCAAGTGTGGCTGGTGGAACCGTCGACAAGGTAGTGTACGGCACCTTCTTTGACATCCGACGAGCGTACGGGATTCCAGAAGTGGACTTTGCGCTCCAGCCA
Source organism: Coprinellus aureogranulatus (assembly GCA_027627275.1). NCBI lineage: Eukaryota > Fungi > Basidiomycota > Agaricomycetes > Agaricales > Psathyrellaceae > Coprinellus > Coprinellus aureogranulatus. Next base: position 2,811 of record JANDKE010000615.1, on the reverse strand, counting down.
TGCAAGGTTCCATACCCACAGCCTGTCTCGATTGGGCCAGCCTCCTTTGTGGGATCATGGTTAAATTTTAGCCAAACCNTGAGTGGGGAGCAACTCGATAATCTATGTAGGTGCCATTTGTCACTGAGCCCAATCATGCTAACAAAGGACAAGTGGGCGGCCCTGATCGGCCTCGCCCTGAGCCACAAAGGCCTGCACTTACCAAGGCTGTGGGTGGCAGCGGCATAGGGAACTCTGCATCCACAGCGGCGGCTAGCATTGCGGCTTCGGCAGCAGCTGCTCAGACGAGCATATACAATAAGTTATCATCCGCCCTCGGAGAGAGGGGCCAGTTGTTAGGAGGCCTAGAGGAGAGCTTCAATTCTTTGGAACAGGGAAGTCGGAGTATGGCCGAGCAGGTAAGCTATAGCAGCCGCATTCAATGACGCTCTGACCGCTAACACATTAACGGCTATTAAGGCGAAGAGACTAGCTGCACAACAAACTGCCAAATCGTGGTTCGGATTTTAGGGTTTCGTAACCAAGTATCATATGATGGCGAATTTATATCAAAGTGTGTGACTCTCTCGACTGACTGCACCGACAATTGCCGTGGCTGCCTTCTTGCGCTGCTCATTCATCCATTCAAATGTCCCGTCCACACTGGAGGCCGTTTTACTGTGCCCCCATTTTTCCTGGTGGCTCACGACTTTCTTTGTTCCTTCGTGAAGTTCCAGCCTGATCAACGAGTTCACCTTTTGACTTGGGGCGGAGGATTTGGGATCCTGGAAGTACCACACGTCCAAATCAATCAACAAGGTGGTTTGAGGAATCGTTGGTGGATTTTCCAACACTCGCATGCTTGGTATATCTGCCCTTGGGAATAGCTGGAGATAAACATTAGTTGGAACCTGTCAATGGAGGACAGGGCTTAGCGTGTTTCGTCTGACCTTCGCAAGGGCCATGAACAGTTTCCTAATGGATGCGACTCCCTTCGTAATCCCAACGGGGTCGTGTAATATGGCATCGTGAGCATATATACTGAATGTGGTCTATAGCAGGGTAAACTGTCTGGTCAAGGTCCAAGTCAGCTCCGATCGCCTACCGCGGTGGGCTTGCAAGAGTACATCTTGCCATGGTTTGTTGCATTGATATCAGGTACACTAGATTTGCCTGGACAAAATACTCACTTCCCTAAGGGACATGAGGATAGGTATCTCATGATCCTCTGGCTCCCGCTCTACCAACCGTCTGCTGTCTTCTGGTTCGAGTCCTGCTGCGTTGAGCTCCGGAGAGCTGGGCTTCACGATGAACAGGGTCATGCTCGTAAAGGCGAACGAGTGGGGCGATTTGACTGTAGTCTTATCTACTGGCAGTTTCATGATGGTATTCCTGTGGCCTTATATACTTGCCATGGACTGTCTATCACTCCATGCCTTTATCCTTGTTCGCGACGATAAGCAGACGCGTCGACGTCATGGCCCCTATCTTTCGTCAGTGATTGCCGATATTTGGCTTCTGCCATATTTGGATGTCCAGCATTGCCACAGAGAAATGGCTTGGACACGTCGAGCTACGGATCATCACCACCTTCATGTCCAACTACGACCAGTTACATCGTCAATGCCGGACGCTCGAAAACCTGTTCGACGCGAAGCTGACCTCTTATTCCCAGTTGGTCGCGACCCTCTCGAGACCACAGGATGTAGAGGCGAATGGATCCTCGGAACGATGGAGGGATTTGGAAGTTGAACTGGAGGATCTGGAGACGAAGGTGCGTCACTAGCGGAGACAAAGGTTGCCTACGGCTCAATATACCTTAGCTGCAAGAGATCAACGACCAACTGGGAGACTTGGCAAGCAAGCCAGAATTACTTTCTACTTCCATGCTGCGCGCTATTCAACGACACCAAGAGGTTTGACATGCGCCGTGGCCCGGCGCACGACTTGGAAGAGGAGGTGCAGAAGCGGGAGGTGGCGCGGAAACCGGGGGACGCACAGAGACTGAGGGAGTTGCAGAGACCGGAGGAGGCGTGGGGCCGGATATTGGAGATGCATCTGGCAGTGGGCTAGTCGTAGGACTTGTCGCGGCAGAGGCCAAATTGTGACGTCCCTTTGAAAGCCGGGGACTAGACTGTTTCTTGCNTGGGGGCGGGGCNNCNGGTTCAGCATTCGNCAGGNGAGNNNTCGATGGTTTCCTCCGANGNAGGGGTGGAGGTGGAGNCTGACGAGNNGGCGGCTCNTCGTCGTCTGATAGTGTAAGGTCAATGGGGACATCGACCGATTTACCTTTAGTAGGGTCCATTGCTACNGANGGNGTGGGNAAGGANAGCCGCTTTGTTTTNTTCGATGTAGNGNNGNTCTGCTCGTTNCGACGCCCNGCTTCTTCNATCGCGGCGGGTATATCCATACTCTACAGTGCGGTAGTGTTAGTTGAGCGTATAACTTGATCTNGAATTCGAGCATACCGCTTCGAGGAGCGCCGTTACCTTTTCCTCCAATTCTTTGACTCTCTGTCTAGCATCTTCCTTCTTCGCGGAGAGAGGCTGGGGTTTACTGGGTAAGCCCAACGCTTCAGGCAGCGAACGCATATCCACNTCGGCATCGTTGTTTCGATGCTGATGATGCAGCCGGCCTNGGAGGTCCGCTTTTCTCTGATCTCAAAGTAGCCGTCCAGAGTTGAACTGGGAATCTTCTTCGGCGATTTGGGGGCAACCTTGACACGAACAGCAGCGCTTGCAGATTCATTTTTCCGCGTCGATGGTCCGTCATTACCACTCTCAGGGGGAAGGTTCATCATACTGATGAAAGTCGCCCCAGCTCGTATGCGGT
>JANDKE010000614.1:8969-22391 GCA_027627275.1 Coprinellus aureogranulatus | reverse complement strand
GGTGTACCTGCACGCTCTGCTGTGATTGTTTGGTGGTCGCCTGCGGACGGAGTTCGGTGCGGTCTGGTACGGATCGCCTCGAGGGTGCCTGGAACCTGGCTGGACAAGTCCAGCCAGCTAGTCTTCACTAATTTTGGACAGCGCAGATCGCCCCACCGTGAAGTCTCGGATTCGTGGAGGGTCATGGGATATCTCGGTTGCGTCATCGCCCGTCTGCGCCTCTTCGTCAGATTGTTCTGCCTACAAATCGCCTTCCAATCTTTGTCTCCGTTGTTGTTCTCCTTATATTCCGCGTTTCGACGCTTGCTTCCCGGGACCGCCGACTGACGTACCGACTTTCCCCAACAGTCGGATAAAGACCGTCATCGAAAATGCGATCCAATCATGCCTCAATGTCGCTACCCTCTCCTTGGAATCAAAAGCAAAAGCCCGCGTTATGCGCGCGAGAGCAAGGTTGGCGAATGGTGGACACTTGAGTGGGATGGAAGGTGAGCTTCACGCTATCCGAACTTCCTTTCTTCACGCCATTTTATGGGCATTTCTCGCTCTTCTGAAGGTGAAGGGAAGGGAGACTAGAACTTCAGCGCGAAGTTGATATGGGCTAGCGTCTACCTTATCTTCTTCTTTTCGGTCTATCCTCACTTCTTCACTTCTCGCACTCCCCATTTCCCCTCTCATTCCACCGTTCTACATCTCTTTGGGCAATTCGTCTTCTCTATCACTTCGTTTGAACGCCGGAGTGTTCTTTAGCCCACTTTCCAGCGTCACATCCGACGTATCTTTGCAATTTAGGCTGTCTCTCGATGCTTTCGGGGGCGGAGGCGCGTCGAGTCGGTGCTAGGCCCCTTCTAGAACGAGCGCCTAGTCGGTCTATAGGCGCTCGAGTCCTCCAAGGTGCTGTGTGGGTAACGGCGAGTCAACGGCATGGGGTCTACGCCCATCGTCGCTCCTGGCGTCACCCAGCATCCTTCCTTGCTGCAGGACGACCACCATCGTTCCCTACTTTTTCCTACCCTTCCTTTCCCCTTATCACCTTTTTGCCTTGATTTTTTGACTATTGACATCCCACATTGTCGTCGAGCAACCATCATCTCGTNTATTTCTTCTTTTTGGNGCTTACCCTGCTCCGCCGTCCGTCCTTCGCTCACGGCCCCCCTCGTCGTGGGCTGGAGAGACTGAGTAGCCATGGCTACGNCGGCGGTGCATTCGTNCCACCCTCGCCTTCATCCTCATTCCGTCATCTTTCAAGAGTCAGAGCCCGANTTACCTGTTCCTCCGCATGCTACCCATGAGNCCACCGCGTCGACGCCCGCTCCCGACCCCGTTGACGCTGTNTTTGCGCTCTACACGAACGANAACCTCCATACTGACGATACGAACGATGTAGACCTGCAAGCGGCCCTCATCGCGGATCCTGATAATGTTGANGCGAAAGCGATGCTGCATGCGAGGACTCAGACACTGGATAAGGTGCGTCAACGAACCTCTCNCNTCNANNTCGACTAANCTTTTCATTTCGTAGCTCNTGACCCCTGCCACATTCGCTTCNACNTCCGGCTCTTCCACANNNACCCTNGACGAAGACGNCGCACCGACTTCGGATACCGGCGCCCCACACCACCTGTATCCCTACAACAAACAGCTCGAACGGATAAGCATCGAGATTTGGCGTGAAGTCGCGCTCTTCCTTCCAAGACGAGACCTCAAGACCCTACTCTTCGTCCCACANATCCTATCCAGAGTNGCNTCGCAACTACTCTTCAGGGAACTGGACCTNCANTTCACCGGAGGGGAAGGAGGTTCNTATGGTGGATACGGAGGGTANGGGTACGGAGCTGGAGGGGAGTCGGACGANGAGGGNGCNGTNCCNTCTTCTCATGCGCGNGATAGGGTAGGAGACATNGATTANAGGGAGAGAGACCTGGATGCGTATGGGAGNGAGANGGATCCTGATGGGTATAGGCTGGAGAGNGATGAAGGGAGACACGCNCAGAGGACNGCGGATATCTTGACGAGGTGNGTGATGCAGGNGGTCATGAAGCATACTTTGCTGATCNGTGNTCTTTCTAGGTTAATCGTAGACCAGAAGTTCGCCAACGCAGTGAGGACAATGAGNATCTATTGTAGTGCAAGAAGAGATAGGGATGGNAGTATGGCNTTCCAGACAGGTGAGGTCCTNCNTTNTNTACTCTGGGAATACGTCTAACGGAGGTCNCCGTTCGTAGGGATGTTGACGAACGTGCTTCCGAAGCTCGTGAATCTNAAGAATATNTATCTATCAGCACCGAGCGAGAGCATCGTNCCAGTCTTGAGGATCCTCCAGACGACNGGGACAAGATTACATGGTCTTTCACTACAGTGNGTTGCTNTCNTTNTNAAAGCNACCNTCGATGCTNATGGACTGCAGTTCACCAGACGCTCCTGCAGATNTATCCTTCCTTGAANTGCGNAACCTCTCCCACTTCTCTTACACCACCTCCGGNGGAACCCTCTCCTGCNTCACGCCTCTTCTCTCCCTCTCCCGNACATCTCTGTCNTCANTATGCCTCGAGAANACTGCCCACGCATCACCATCCCCNCATTGGACGTTCCCCATCACCTACGTCTCNGTCCGCAACCTCACCTCCCTCAACTTCACTGGCCATTTCACNAAAGACCACGGTGCGGGTATNATGGGCGAGATCCTTCGCGATGGNAGGCAACTCGAGAGCCTCAGCGTTGTATGTTGTGCACTTGAGTGTGCGGGAATGAGCAGNGAGTTCAAGAGTGCAGGTGTNGGATGGGCACCTGGTCTACCCGGCGGTGGNGGCATGATGCAGAGCGTTACGATGAACACAAANGGGACGCCCGTTGCCCTTCCGTTCCTCAGGAACTTCGCCTTCACCATCACGAGCATNGGGAGGCGNGTGGTTGACCGAGATCTCTTCCCGTCCATTGCNGATTTCTTNAGAGGNAGGCGGGCGTTGAAGAGCCTGAAGATGAGGGTCGATGGGGATGAGCATACCCAGAGCGCTGTCGGTTTCTCTGCAGCAGTGTGGGGTGTCCTCCCATCCCTGGAAGCTCTTCGGGGTCTCGCTGTGACATACCCATCCGACCTCAGCCCTGGGCTTGCGAGTTGGCTCGTNCCGGAGGAGTGTCAGGGCACTCACCCTGTTCCTCGACTACGCAGGTCACGCTATAGGAAGAGATCCCGGGGTCTTCCTTGGTAGTTTGAGGCAAGGTATGCCACCGGACCTCAGGTTCATCGGCTTGAGCGACTTGAACGTGCGTCATGCGAGCGTGGTTGTCGAGCAAGGTTTCCCGACTGTCAGGGTGGTGCGTGTAGGCCAGAACTACTGGACCGTGCACCACAGGAGTTATGGTTCCGGGTATGCAACCATTGGTTCGTCTTCTCCTGCTCTATATCAAAATGCGGTACTCAATCTCGGCTCTGCGTAGATCCGAACCCACCACCCCCTTCAACGGCCAGGACTTGGCTCCCGTCGATGTCGACGCATCGACGCTCGCCTGCTGACCCCAGCGGTCCTGGGAACGTCGGTTCGTCCTCGACATCCGCGGCCAGCACCCCTCCTCCCAGACCCCGAACGGAACGCGATGGCGATCGAGAGATACGCCCATCTTCTTCATCTCACCAACCACCGCCGTCGTCATCTTCGGCGACTCCCATTGCTAGCACCAGCGGAAGAGGTGCTAACGAGCGGCCTCTACACATGCTTCGCCCTCTTACACACACCGGACACCTCATTCTGGACACACGCACGGGCATCCTGGGTCGAGTAACCCGCATCCGCCTCAAATACTCAACCCTATACCCACCGCATCNGGGTATCGACAGGAAAGCAGCAGCGCGCGGGACCCAGTGGTGTTTACGCCAGTGGGAGTGGGACTTCAGGAGGTTACGGTGCGAGCGGCTCAAGCGCTGGGCATCTTCCACACCAGAGCATGGGTCCGCCGCTCGCATCGTCCTCGCACCCATCCTCGTCGCACTCCACACCGTCGGGCCTCATGAACAGTGGGATCTTGATTGGACCTGGAGGCCACCATGGACATGGGCACCCACACGTTAGTGGTGCAATGATTCCTACAGGAGCCCATGGAGCAGGGACGATGCTGGAGATGGAGATGTGGCCGAGACGGAGGGTAGTGTATCACGTTGCTGAGTGGTTGGAGTGGCTCGGTTGTGAGGACGCGTTGGTGAGAGATCATGGGGCATTCCCGGCTTGGACTATGGTTCTGTGATATGGCTGTTCTTCGGAGACGCTTATGATATAGAAAAGTGGTTCAGTCTATCCTTGTACTTATGCACGATTCGAAGCAGAAATGACTGTATGGTGTCACGGTACATGCTACTTACACTGAGCGTCTGGAACAGAGTGGGTGATGACGGTTTCCACTGCGGCGCACCTTGAGTTGGGCCGGAAGTGGATACCGGAAGTGAGTGGGATAGAGTCGTTCACGGATGCCCTGCTTGACTTTCGTAGATCGATTATCAGGCGGCAGGCGAAGATAGGCCCAAGGACAACTTGAAACCTTTGCATTTGCATAGGGATTAGCGCCTTGCACTGGTTTCGGCACGACACGCCGACACCTGAGAGAACACTCACTCTCCTGTGAAACCGTAGTTTCTTACCGCAGATGGAAGGCCGGGCATGTACGCTACACAGGCCCAGAGGTTTAGGACTGTGGGTAGGAATTGAGGCTTTTGCGTACGTCAGGTTTTGGGATTGACCTACATAGCATAGGGAATAACCAAAGTAGGCCGTCTCGACGGATGATATTGAGCAAGGACGGTGGCTTGCCTATGCCGCTCGGTGCGAGACGGTATGGTTTGTAGCGCATGTACACAGCAATGCCTCCAATGAGGAGTATAACTATTGCAATTTAATTGTCAGCCCGTGTAGAGGCCAACTGCACTCACGTAACTCTCGACAAAGGACCCAGTAATTGCCGATGATTCGGTATATGCTGGTTGGTGTTGGGTTGTTTGCTGGCGAATTAGGCGCTCGTGAACAACCAGCCAACAGTCACAACCAACACTCACCGTCGGACGTGACGACGATATGGCTGGTCATGAGGGTCGTCGACAGAGCAAACATAGCCTCAATAAGGAGGTGGATTTGAGAAGTAAAACGTCACGCAAGGGAAATGACTGACCAGATATACTACGATCAATGCGATCTTGTATGCCTTCCTAACACCAAGGAGAGCGTAGATGCCTAAGAACAACACGCCTTTGTGAAAGGGAAAGAATGAGCTCGTGACAGTAAACGTGTTGAAAGCCAACCTACCTGCCTGTAAGTAGCCTCGCACAAGGCCAGTAACTGCTACGGAGTCAACAAGTAGCGGAGACTCCTTTTGGAGAGCTATACAGACCGTTGTCCAATACCAGCAGGCGATACTGCAACTGGAGGGAGGCATCAGAAGATGAGTACCTGACCAGTGGAAACGAAACTTACAGGTCCAGTGGGATCCCAATTTTCGAATACAGCGAGCACTTTGAAAGCCTTCTGCCTGGTGAACGCTTCGCGATACTGAGAAACAACACGTACGGTATATCCAGCCCACTATGAGTGATTGTGCGCCATGGTATCTCGTAAGATTGAATAGGATCTTTCCAAGCCTCCACGGGCTCGGCCAGATGTACGCGACCTGGGGGGTGACCAATCAATGGATCCTTGAAAGTGCGGCGTTATGCGTACCTCTTCTTCAAAAGTGGCGAAGTAATCACAAATCTGCAGTAGAAAGGAGCGTTATGCCCTGTCCTCCGTACCATAGAACCGAACGTACGAAGAGAGCTGTGGTGGCTACTGTGAGAGTTACAGCGTCAGTCAAAATGACTATGTAATGCGTAGCAGTCCGGAGCACGACTCACTTGTAACGCACTGCGATTCGGAAAGATCAGGGGTTTCCAAACGATGGAAGGTGGATTTTCGGGACTAACTACAGTGATCTGCTGGTACCGCAACTCCTCCACGGCTTCCACTACGCTCGTCGCGTCGGCCATCGTGTCACAAAGGGGAGGGGTGTAAACCAGGGGCGAGAGTTGAGGGTTGACCGTTATGATTAATGTTGGAATGATATATACCGTAGGAGTTCTGCAACAAGCTCCGCCTTGGATATCATCTATCTTGGCCTGCCACATTCAAACACCAGGTGTTCCGGCATTGCGATGAATTGACCGTAAAGGTCGGGATTTTTGAGTTCAGGTCCTTCACTTTGGGCATCCAGTGTCCACAGACCAGCTCGGGCAGCATTGAGCAGCACAACTGTAGTACGTAGGTACTCTCCCAGCAGTACTTACAGGCGATTGTGCATGCCCAGTGACCGCCTGCCAGTGAGAGTGGCACCGTCACTTCGTCTACCGCGTGTGAATGGCATGGTTTTTGGCATCCCGAATCGGGGTTCTTTTGTTCAAGCTCTAGTGCCGCAAGCTGCCAAGAGCGTCTAGTTCGGGGAATTCGGACGGTACCAGCGCTCAATTGCAATCCAGGACCTCGAAAGCCGCTTTGGAACAGAAGAATGGGTGAGATTTTGTGTGAGTCAAATGTTTGAATGTCAAGATGCGGACTCACGTTCGCGTCGGCGACCATTGACAAGAGTGCAAAGCGCTATGTGGCATCTGGGGGTCCGCCAGTGTGCTTCCAGGTCTTGTCGAAAACGTGGTGCTCTGAATCGTCGCCAGAGGCTCAGGATGAAAGAAAAAAGAAAGCGAACGCTCTAAAGATGGCTCCAGCCGATCTAGTGTTACCCACTGCATGATTGACCTTTGGCTTCACGGGCAGAAGGAAAGTGTGTTCGCTTGAAGTGCCGCGGCGGGCTGAAGTTGTGTGGCGGCCCGGCCCGTACGCGTCGCCTTCCCAAATCGACAAACAAAAACAATTGACGGGCGTTCAATTATGTCACCAGCGCTCAAAGCACACCTTGAACGCGTTCAACCACTGTCAAGGCTTCGAAGGCACCCACCATGGACGGAGCGACCCCTGCGACTTTCGAAAATCTCCCAGCCGAGCTCCATGTCAGTATCGCTCGCTATCTCGCCGTTCATCCCCAAGACCTGTTCTCTGTCCTCAAGGTAGGCTCCTTTCATCGCTCAGTTCGGGGACGGGAGATTGACTTCATCGCAGACGTCGAAAGCGCTCTACAACAGCTTCTCAAGCAGGTACATCTGGGATACCGCTCTCAAGGCAGTCTGCCTTCGGGATGCGCTATATCAGCCCTCGTTCCCAGTAGAATCTATGTCCGTGCCACAGCTGCAGCGCGCCGCCATGGCTCCCAATCTGTGGAACGCGAGGTTACGGTCTGGCAAGCCATTCACCGGCGCTTCCCAGAAGACCCTCTCTCGATGCGAAGAGAGTGCACAAAGGAGAGACTATAATCGTGTGTATTTCGTTCCTGGGGGTCGCTATCTCTTCGAACAGGCCCGGGGAAACGTCTCGTTATGGGATCTCGGATTGCCAGCCCTCTTGCGCGAAAAGGGGACCCCATGGGAGGAGCCTCGTATTGTGGACTCGATTGATGTGCGGGATATGAGCATGTATTCGGATCTGAAAGGTTGGGATATCGTTGTCCATCCTTCACCTGACGGAGCTGGTTTGAGGGTATGGATCGTCCCGGGCCCACTGGCGTCAGGGGAAACAGCGAGGTACAGCCGTTCTTCTCTATCGCAGATGAACTTCACTCACATATTCCCTAGGTTTATGTCGGAGGTTTATGAAATACGTACCCAGGACCGGTCACCCAAGTTCAGGATGCTTTCAAGGCTCGATATACTCCTTCCATCATGGGCGTTCAACTGGGGAGACCTCTCGATGAGAGGGGACCAGGCGATTCTTCATTCGCTTGACGGCATCCTCATTTGGGACTACATCAGTCGACGCTACGCAATCTGGAGTATCAGAGACTACACCGACCGGAAAGCGGACATCGTGAGTAGTCGATGTTTTGACGAGGATAAGCCGACGCTGACATCCTATCAGCTCTTCTTGTCACAGGCATCTATCTACCTCGTCCAAGACAACTTGATCTCAGTATGGGATATACCTACGGAGCTAAAGAAGCTACCCCGGGATGGAGCTCTCGACTTGCTCTCTTGGACAGATGTCCCGCGTCCTTCGCCGAAATACACTGCGTCATACGGTCCCGAGGGCAGCCCAAGGTACAAACCACTGGGGAGAACCTTCTCGCATTGGTATAATGCCCTTGATTCGTTCCCGGCGCTCTACGACGTCCTGGACGACTCGGACGACGTTGACAAAGTGGCCCGATACCAAGTCAGCATTGACCGCAGCACGCATACTGCGGAGCTCAAGCGTGTCCTCACTTTCCCATTCCCTGGACTGGATCANCAAGTNTACTGCCTACACAGNGTCTCCGACGACGTTCTTTNCACCCTTTACCAGGATNTGTAAGCCTGGGTTCGAATTCGGGATNGTGTTCACACCGCTTTACACGCAAGACCACGAGCATCGGGCTGATGGGCAGCGCTTGAAGCAAGACCTCGANTATGGGATCGTCGGGATCGACCNGAAAGGGAACTTCTGCTCGTTCACTTTCTGTTCGTCGTCGGGAAGAGTAGCTTACTCGGTGGTGGACGGAGAGGAGGAGTGGGGGNAGCACTCNATTAATGTGTTTGATTATTGGGATGGCGTGGACGTATAGATGGTGGATCTCTGTCNTNTATATAGATAAGTAGCTGTGCTCGCGAACCTTCATGCTGAATCGAGACTTCGATGCATNGACCTCNGTTGCGCCCGCCGTGCCGACTCGGCAAATTNCAGTNAAAAATTGGGGGCATGTGTCACCGAACAGCNAGAATTTGGNTTGACCTCAGNTCGCAGCAGCACTAAANGAGGCTAATTTTNAAGGAGTTTGCTCACACGCTGCGGCAGCGCGACGAGTCCTTGAAGNGGGTCAAAGCGGCTTAGTCAGCAACGAGNATACGGGGAGGAACGCATCGCGCGTCTTCNACTGAGCCGTCATCATCATCCACAATGGGGTGTACTCAANTTCGCCTAGATCCAAATCGCGCCATCCTATCATGAAGACGTTGAANTACTCTTACCNTGGCTCAATNNGGGAAGTTCAAACGTCGTGCCAAAGATAAATAGGTACATGGGTTATGAAGGGGGATCACGGNTCGGTCGCGGCACAATGTCATGTCAAAGAACGTCNCTGTCGTTTCACCTCCTGGGAGTCTGCCCCTCTTTTTGGCGCATCCCTTTCGTACGATATGTAGGTTNAATTCTTATNGTACGAGTTGCGGGAGANCTTNATTCATTCTAATCCAACAGAAGACCGAAGNCTTCTACTCNAGACGGACATTTGGACTCGCAGGCGTCNTCTCCAGTCCTCCAGGGGTGATGAAACATCCCAGGATCTGATTGCGAGAGCCTGAGAGGCATCGGCGGCGAAAACTTGATACGACTGGCTATAACGACGAAACATTTCGGACGAACCTTCAGTCAGCGGAAGACCACCCCTCCCCACCCGGCGGGCAGGACTGATCAAAGCAATGCCGGCGGTGGTTCTAACGTCGGACAGCGTACTATACATTGCTCACCTCATACAGCCCATGGGTGCCCAAGAAATGCGAAAGCGACGAGACCACCCTTCCTAGTCGTGGCTTACCATCGTCCTGCCACAGGGCTCACATCCATCTAATGAANGTCTTCACACGATAACATACGCAATCAACGACAGCAACAGTGGATCTGCCATCTCTTGTGGGCGNGCAGGGGTGATGCTCAGGAAGAAATTGGGTGAGGGCAATGCACCTTNGATGCATCGCCTCTCGCCATATGAATCTTATCTGGGCGGCAATCAATCAGGGTCTCCCTCTTAGACAATTGCNAGCCTCATGATGAATNGACAGAAGGGGTTGAAAGGGTTTCGNGNAAGGGAANATATCCACGATNGCGTACGGCAAGGCTCAGNGCCTGGTAGAATTTATAGCATTCCCTTGTCCCNGCACCTCCTTAAGAAACCTNTACCCTATCGCCNCCCGGAAGACCTGCGAGGTTCCTTGGAAGCCAGCCTCGTGCNCTCATCCCCCGGCTACTGCCCCCTTNTATAGCGGNTCGCTCACATTCACCCTCAAAAATGCCGTCCTCCTCCGCTCCCATCCCTANTCCTGTCTTCTCNGCCTNNGNGTTCGTCGGNTTNATGANTTGCGTTATNCCCTTCGCNTGGCATCTGGAAGCTTGGAATACCGGTACATGCCTGTACATGTTCTGGGCTGGCCTNGGCTGCCTGAACATGTTCGTCAACTCCATNGTATGGANAGGNAATGCCGTNNANTGGGCGCCTGTCTGGTGCGATATATGTACGTTGCNNTTTCCTTCCGAGNCCCNATGNAATTGGCTCATCGAAATCTTCAGCTTCCCGNATNGTCTTGGGANGCAGCTTCGCCATCCCCGCCGCCTCTCTCTGTATCANCCGCCGNCTCTNCCGTATCGCCTCTGTNCGNANCGTCACGNTTTCTCTTGCTGAAAAGCGCANGGCCGTNGNGGTCGACTTGGCTATTGGGNTGGGCTACCCTTGNCTNATGATCGCGCTGCAATACATTGTNCAGGGNCACCGATTTAACATTTTCGAGGANATNGGATGCATGCCCTTCACTTATAACACTCCNCCCGCCTTCGTCCTGGTCCANGCACAGCCCCTCATCGTTGGCATCGTTTCCNGCATCTACTCTGTCCTCAGTTTCCGACTGTTCTGGAGGAGGCACACTCAGTTCAGAGAGTTCCTCTCATGCCACCGCAACCTTACTACCAGCCGATACNTCCGGTTGATGTTGCTGGCNGGTATCGATATGATGTCCACCATCCCACTGGCCTCNTGGGTGGTCGCCAACAATGTACGNGATGGCNTATNNCCGTGGCTTGGNTGGAATGACACCCATGNGGGGTTTTCCCGTATCGACCGAGTGCCAGCAATGTTCTGGCGCCGCGACCCGAAGGCAATCACAGCTCTCGAGTTCACTCGCTGGATGCCCATCGTCTGCGCTGCGCTCTTCTTCGCGTTCTTTGGCTTCGCTGAAGAGGCTAGGAAGAANTACCGCCTCGCTGTCAGAGCTATCGCCATGAACATTGGNCTCCTCTCCTCCNATATCCCCAACCCACGCANTCGGNTGGCCTCCTCTATCCATCTGGGTAGGGCTATGGCTTCAGAGATCAAGCCGGTAGCTCATCCTTGCAAGATCCCAACCTGCACCAGCGACTCGGACGTGATTTCCCACTATTCCATTGAGNCGGGGATCGTCAGTCTCTCCGNTTCCTTCAATGACGCCGGCGGAGCGATGGATGAGAAGGAAAANAGGCTCTCACCTACGACTGCGATCGGCNNTCCCACCATGACCCATATTAATAGTNTTGCGATGAGCCGCAACAGCAACCAAAGGTCCTCACTCTCTATCGAACCCTCGAGTTCTCCGCTCNTCCCTTCGCTGTCACTGCGATACTCGTCCGAAGATGAGTTCCCGAAGGACAGCGAGCACCCTGCAGTNTGAGCAAACATGCCACGTCCTCCGAGTCTCAACTCCAAGATTCTATANGCATACAGTATGCCTTGAATCCGTGGTTTGTCGCTTTTATCTGCAGTTTGAGCATCCTCGTAANAAGTACACCGGCNAATGAATGACAATGTATCACTAAATCTTNCTTGCTACACAGCGCTTTGATCGTCGAGATGGCTCATGGTTTGCTCGTGTAAAGATTGCACGAACACAACGTCTGAAGAAACAGGGTGTATTTCNATCTCGGACGCATACTCCTGNCTCAGATNTATGACCAGGTTGTTGATAAGGATTGGGGTAACCACGGAGCTGAACCTGAGCGAAGATTTCCTTAAGATGCTAGACTGTGGATAAGAGTCAGCGAAAAGCTTACGCCGTAACGCTCCCTGCATACTTGGCACTGATCCACTTTGACGAGGATTAGGAGGGGCGCACTGATGAGAATGCAGGATGATCTACCTTCAAAGGCGGGTGCGCCGCGCACAACATCAGGTCAACTGCTAGTATATTCCATTAGTCGCATCAGGCTACCCGAGGATTAAGAAACTGAAAGGTGAGTCGAACATACCAATCAGGCCGATGAAGTAGTAGCCACCATCTCGACGGATGATGGTAGCCAATGTAGGGAACCGGTATGCCGTTTCCAGCTTCATAACGGGTTTGTATCGCATGTAAAGCGTCATNGCGACAGTCGTCATTAGCCCTGTACANATCCATCCGGGNCTGGTCAGATCGGTGTCGAAGAACAATACTTTACGNGAGGTACTCTACCAAGGCTTCGAGCCAAGGTCCAATAANTGTCGATGATTCGAAAGAGGCTGCTCTCAATCTGCCGAACGTGTGCTGAGGTGCATGTAACTNTGGAGCGTCGTGGCATGGGCTGTGACTGGCAGTTNGACATGNACAAATACTTACTCGTTCCCCTAATGTTTGTTGTGTGCTTCGCCAACAGGATGGACGAGAATACCAGCGATATCTGCAGGGCAGTTGTCAGGGAAAGACTGTTCGGCGANGTCGGCACGCTTCTTCACCATGTATATGGCGAATAGGGNCATNTTGTGCCGTCTCNCACCTCCGAGGAGGCCGTAAATGCATAGGAGCAAGATTCCTGTCACGAAATTGTATGGTTANAGACTTGCAANTAGAATATAAGAATGCGAATAGTCGTGCTTGAGTCACCTATTTCGAGGTGGCCGCGGATGAAGGCGGTCACTGGCGGGTCTGTTAGCGTACGANATGNCATAGCCAANTTGAGTCAACTACCATTGCCCCANAACGACAAAGTGAAGGCTGTCTTATGAGCATTCGCTCGGGCGTCAGTCTTCTCCGGAAAATNACGGCTGGATCCTTGCGCTAACCTTCTCATGCATTCTGAGGTACACCGCTGTCGCGAGCTCAAGTTAATNAGAGGAAANCCATGAGTTACCGCAGGCCTACCTTCCCGGTACCATGCGTATACTAGTCCCTTCACAACCAAATATCGCAGAAGGAGGAAGGNGGCCTTCCCAAGGCCCCACGNCTTCATCCATAGCAANNCCACCTAAAAACAAAGGAGAAAGACNGTTTNAACAATTTTCCATAGACCCAGGCAGCCTGCGCACCTCTTCTTCTATAGTGGAGACATAATGACACGCCTGTATCATTCGGAGTGCCATGAACTTCAGTTATTCCGTTCCTCGCACAGTCGAAGGTGCCGAAGGCTCAGCGCATTCCGCNGCACTCACATAAANCGCTGTCAACGCAACTGGTCACAAAATTAGCGTATTCATCATACTCCGAAGTGCGGCCAACTTAGCATACCTGTGGTGCACTGTACCGGAAAAGGCGGCCTTGAGTTTGTGCGTGCAACAACGCAAACGCGGAGGTCACTCACTCTATCAAGAATAATTTGTTGTGTNTGNGNTGCGNTG
>JANDKE010000613.1:0-22421 GCA_027627275.1 Coprinellus aureogranulatus | reverse complement strand
GACTTGAGTAAGGGGTATTGGGGGTCGGAAGAGAGGAGCGAGTCTTTTGCGCCGGAGGATGCGGCGAGTAACCTCGCCAAAGTGGTCGATGGCCTCAAGGCCGACCAGCGAGGGAGGATTTGGGATTGGGCGGGGAAAGAAGTTCCGTGGTGATCGCTCGGCCTAGCGAGACGACGGGGAAGTGACGGTTCATTACTTCCTATGGCAGTAACGTTCATTTTTGCGCACATTCAACACTTGGCTTGGGATATATGTAATCATTCATTCATCGCAGAGAGGGCTTCTGCTAGTGCACAGCCTGCTGGGTTACTTGGTTAATCAAGAATTTACAAACCGCAGAAGAGCTGAGTGAGGCTATGCGAGAACACCATTGCCTCTCGTTAGGAGACACGATCTGAACTCGCGTTAGACGCGCGGCGAGCAGTATTAATAGAAAAAGGTTCCAGTTTGTGTGCGTCATCGCCGACCCTGATACTGCGGTGTCTATAGCGAGTACAGCATACCCTGTCTGTGTTGAGGCAGTGTGGCGGCGGGCAGAATGCACGTTTGCACGTTTTTCAGGGGGCCTGACGCTCTCCTCGCCTCTGCCTCGTTCCGGGGCACTGCCAAGTCGATCTACGTCGCATAGCGACCCAATTATCCTGTTTCTTCCCATCCCTCCAGCAATTTTCTCAGTAAGCGCTCGCCACAAAGGCCCTCGCTTAACTCAATTGCTTCGAGGAACCACAAAGCAAAACACTCCCAAACAGTGTCCTCGGCGCTTCCCACATGATCGGCTCGCTAGCCATGCCTGTGGGTCGCTACGTTCACTATCAATCGGACATCGAAACGTTACCCTTCTGGGTATGAAATTCCCACAGCTGGTGAAGGGCCCGAGTTTCGGCTCAGTCGCGGCCGAGCCATCGACGGTCTGCCTATAAACTTGAATATCTGAGCTCGCATGTAGAATTACAACGTTTTATAGCCCTCTACCCAGATTTCGAAAAGCCTGAAAGCTCGCGTGAGCAGATTTTGGAAAGTTGAGTGTTGTCTCGGGGAGGGTGACATCTGATTGGGCATACAGCATGCAGCCCTCATGCACAGGGATTTGTGTCCGCGCGTCAGCGCGCCCAAAAAATGCTTCTCTGTACCTTCCGACCTACTCATTGAAAGGTGCACAGCGCTGTTGACATTGGCAGCCCCTTCTGAGCTTGGGCACCACTCCTGAATCGTGATCAACAGCGTGATAGGAGTTTCAACCAACATGCGCGCGTCAGCGCGCTCGAAAAATAGCGAGCCCTACGGGCAAATGTGAAATAACACCTGATGTACCTCTAAAGCACTCATGTAGTCGATACAATGAATGTTTAAATGCCAAGTGCCGGTGGTGGGCTGCGCGCGAAGCGCGCCCGCCAAAACGATTATCTAATCGCGTGAGATAAGATGAGATAGACTTAGAGATAGCAAAAACGTAGTGAGTTCGTGAATAGCGAGCGATGCGTTGCCCCGATAGTGCTGAAACCTGGCAGAACGACGTTGATACTACGGGGCTACACTCGACGATTTTTATAGGCTGAGGGGTTTCAAGCGTAATATTTTACAAACGTAGCGAACGTAGTGAGATCTGAGGCTGTGCTGAAGCTGTGTTCCGCGTAGAAATATTCCGATTAGGAAGGTGTTGGGACGGCGACCGAACCCTCCTTTCTGCGCTGTAAGCTCCAGGAGCAGGTTTACTCTGGTTCTGAGAGCAGGAAAAGGTCAGTAATACCCTTCTTTTCTCCCCTTCTTCTCCTCGATTTTTTCTTTCTTCCCACGAGTATTCAATTTTTTTTCTCAGATCTAACCCACAGGCATGGGTAGCGAGCCACATGATCAGATGACCATGCATCAGCGCGCGTCTAAATGAAGCTCCACCCCTCTTCATCCCCGACCAACCTGCCCAATGTCGGATGAAGAGCTCAAGCTCGTAACGACCGCTGCTCTCACGAAGCTCTTTGCAACCGAGGCGCCAATTCTTGGTTCAGGTAGCGAAACTGCTGGTGGGAGCGATGGCACCAACAGCGGCAAAGCAGGGTCGTCGACAGCGAATGCAAGCCATTATGGTGCAAAGCCCGTACCACCGAGCAGACTCACTCCTCTCTCCTCACTCGAGCTTCTTACGCACGTCATGACGACCAAGATACCATCGGGCCTGCTTCCCAACAACAAACCGAACCCACGTTTCCGGTTGACAGACCTGGCGAAATTCGAGAGTATACTGGAAGACTTGGCGAGAACATGGGAGGCTGGGCGCATATCGTATTCTCGGGAGAAGGGAGATGGCGAAGCAGGACCAGGGACTATGACGATATGGGAAGTACAACTCGGGTTGAAGGCGTTCGCGCTGACTGCACCTGTGGGAGGGAATGCGTTCGATGGCTTCGAGCGCGGAGGGTTAGGGAAGCGAAAGCGCATCGTGGACGAGGACGCCGACTCTGCGTCAGGAGGAGATGTGGGAGACGACGACGACGATATATACAGGGAGGACATTGGGAGCAGCGCGGGGACGAGTCAGATTGTGGGAGTCGGAGCTGAGTTTGAAGCGGTTGCTGGAGAGAGCGGCGCTGGGACAGAAGGGAGGGCGATATCGAGTCTGGGTAGCCTGAGTAAGGAACTGAGAGAGGTATACTCGCTTGTGCAGAGGGGCACAGCGAAGGGAAGGCTGCTGGCCGAGCAGGTATGCAACCTTTGGCGGCTTTCATTTGGCTTGCTCATAATGAGTCTCTAGTTCAAATCGACGGGGGAAGACTTCGAGCCAATATGTCCACATATCACGAAGGACGACTGTGTCAAAGCTCGTGTAGCCTCAGGTGGCCCCTCAGCACCGTGCCATTTTGTACACTTCCGGCCTCTCATCCGCCCCCATACCGACGTAACTCTGGGTCACTGCTCCTACCTCAACACATGCTACTCCGAGCCTACATACTCACAATCGCCTTCGATACCCTCGTTCCCCGGCGCTTCGAGCCTCAGTGGCGGCGTCGCCTCGGCGTCAACCTGAACGTGACGAATTCGCGTGGGCCTGTCACTTTGCCAAGCGGGCTGGGTGCAGGCGGGCGCGGTAAGGAGAAGGCGCCGTGTCGGTATCTCCACTATGAGGTTGATTGGGACGGNGATGAACAGAAAGCCGAGAAGGAGCGCGCCATTGAAAGGGAAAAGCANCTAGTTAAGAAGCAGTACAAGTTGGGTATCGGNTTGGGTCCTACTGGAAGATTGTCGAAACCAGTGAGTAAGCTTTGCCTATAGACTACCGCTGTATAATGTTCATGAACTGATGGTATGCTCCGGACATAGCTGCCCCCACAATGGATTAACTGTGACTTGCGGCGATTCGACTATTCTGTACTGGGCAAGTTCCATGTTATCATGGCGGACCCGCCATGGGATATTCATATGAGTGTGAGTGGCCATGAATCACCGTCACGNGAAGCTGCCCTTCAACGCATTACAGTTGCCGTACGGAACGATGAAAGATGACGAAATGAAGGCGATGCCAATTCCAGCCCTTCAGGACGAAGGGATTATCTTCCTGTGGGTTACTGGCCGAGCAATGGAGGTTGGACGTGAATGCTTACGGGAGTGGGGATATACCCGAGTCGACGAGGTGGTNTGGGTCAAGACAAACCAGGTATGCNATAAACCATTTGCAAACCTGAATTGCAACCTCANGGCAATCTTCGCAGCTCCAACGGGTGATCAGAACAGGCAGGACAGGGCACTGGCTNAACCACACCAAAGAGCATATGCTCGTCGGCGTCAAGAANTCTCCAGACGCACAGAAGACGGGAACTTCAGCTGTGAAGTGGCCGTCATGGGTTAACAGAGGCCTAGACGTNGATGTAATTGTGTCGGAGGTACGAGAGACGTCTCGCAAGCCGGATGAAGTCTATGGGATGATAGAGCGCATGTGTCCTGGAGGTCGAAAGATTGAGATCTTCGGTCGTAAACATAANGTGCGCCCTGGTTGGATCACACTCGGAAANCAGCTTGGACCTGTGGATGTCATTTGGGAAGATGACTTAAGGGCACGGCTGAAGGAGAGATACCCAGAGCGGACNGTGGACGGAGGAGGGAATTACGAGTAGNTGTAATGTGTGGCATGACCTCCATCGGGTTCTGCACTGCAAACGTCTTTGTGTACGGCGCGATGCAAAAGCATATTATGAGGATTGAATTTGAGAAGTAGCAGTGGGATAGAACTAGAGGGGAGTCTGAAGGGTAAGACTCTAGACGGCGGGGAGAATCTGAGCGAGAGTCAGCCACGGCATCTCATAACCAGCACAGGACTCACCAGTTCCGGGGCATCTTCTTTGCGCGCGTTCCACCAATCTTAATTGGTGTCCTGTCCGTTATTGACGCGATGAGCGGCCGAATCCTCTCTCCCTCCGTTGCCAGCAACGCCCCTTTCAGCGCTTCCCTGCCCTGGCCAAAGCCCTTCAGGAANAAGTCCACCTTGATGTTTCCATCCCGCTGTGTCTCCTCCTCAATCTTCCTGAAGGTACGGACAGCACACTGGTACCCAGCCTCGTACGTGGCGCGGTTACCCTTCTTGAAGCCACATGAACCTCCAGAGAACCAAGCAATGGTTGAACCGTCCGCTTTGGTTAATGTAGCAATAGTGTTGTTCGGGGTAGAATGACAGTGCAGGCGGAGGCGGGTCTCTGTCTTTCGAGGTCGCATCTCCGGTGTATCACTGTATCTCGTCTTGCTAGGCTTTGGTCCCCGTGGCGCCGGGAAGGAGGGTGGGCGGTTGGTTGGTGGGCCGCCAGGGAGGGTTTTCATGATGTCCGCGACCGTGTTTGACATGCTCCTCGACGTCGAAACGCATGACCTTGGGAGGGCATAGAGAGCAGGCGTCCGAGACGCGCAAAGAACAGCGAGCATGGTTCCAGGGGAAGTGTAGGGGTGGTTGAGTTGGCGCGAAAAATCGAGTTTGTGCGCGCTTTGCAACTCCGATTTCTACTTCCGGAATCCATCGGGTCCTTGGACAACTCTCTCTTCACCGCGACTACTCTCCAATGGCAGTACGTCTATTCGTTGCCCAGAAGGGTAGTGTATTAACTCGAGGAATCTATAGCTCTCTACCACCCTCTACAACACCTTCTTCAAGCGCAACAGTACGCTCCGCATTTCTATGCAAGCCAATGACTGGCCATTGACTGGAACCTCGCAGGTGTCTTCGTGACCACTGTCTTCATGGGTGCCTTTGCCTTTGGCATTGGCTTCGATGCTGGCATCACCAAGTTTTACGATTCGTACAACAAGGGCGTACGTGCCTCCATCTCCCCCTTATCCAGTTTTTGACCGACACCCTCTGCTTTCTCTCATTCACAGAAACAATGGAAGGACATCCGCCACAAGTACATCCAGCAGGAGGAGTAAACTCGCCCACCAATCCCTAGACGAGAAAACTACGCCACATTGAGCAGCGGCATCTACCGTGCCTCGGATACCGACAGGATGCGGAGCGCCAGGTTGGACGATTATTGTAGGAGTGCAAGATAATGCCTGTAGACGTGACAGTACCGGACTGGTATAATATCATTCGGAGAGCCAACAAACCTGCCTTTTCCCAAGAATCCCTGAAGTCGGAATCGCGCCCATGAATTTGTCCAATACGGAGGCATGCATGGTCAAAGCCGGTATTACCGATTCTTCGTTTGCTCGAATCACCCAGCATTCATTCGCGATTTCTATGATTCTTTTGACGTAGAATACATTCATGAGCTAAGCACCCCGACACTTGTCTGCTTTCTAAGTACAAGGCTTCGACAGAGAGAGAGCCGACGGAGAGTGTAATTGCGTGTCTTGTTTGTGACGGAGGTCGATGCCCCTGGCTGCGCGGAACATGAACACGCCGACGTGCTACCAACCTCTTCCTCCGCCAATATGTCCCCGGAACGCTCACCCTCACCAGGCCGTCGAGATGTCGACATGGACATGGACCCCCGATCTCCCGACACGAAATCCGATGCAAAGGTTGTCGTCGTGACAAACCTGACACGTAACGTCGTTGAAGCTCACCTCCAAACGGTCTTTGGGTTCTATGGCGAGATCTCCAAAATCGACTTGCCTCTCTTCGGAAAATGTTCGCGTATACACTTCTGTCCTATCCGAATCTCATATACTGAAAGGGGCTCTCTTTAGCTGGCCAAAACCGCGGTAAAGCAGCACTGGAATTCATCGACAACGAGTCCGCCCGCAAAGCCGTCTCTCACATGGACGGAGGTCAACTGGATGGCGCAGTTCTCAAAGTCGAGCTCTCCGACCTTCCCATCCGCCGCAGGAACACCCCAACCCTTCGTCCCAACCCCATACTCACACCTCGCTTCGCCATCTCCTGTACCGCCCCCTCCTCCACATCGCCTAGGCGAGATCGCTAAAGCCGACCCAAAGCTCCTGATTCAAACCCACATCTCCGAGAATCCATCAGAGGTGGCGTATACGAACGAGTTGTTCCCTGAGGCTGGGAGCTATGCGGGCGTCTATGACCAATTTGGCTTGTTGAGGGAAGGCACGATCCTGGCGCATGCGGTCCACCTCACACCAGGGGAAGTCGATCTAATCAAGCAAAGAGGGGCGGGGATCAGCCATTGCCCAACTAGCAACTTCAACCTGCGAAGCGGCATCGCTCCTGTCGGGAAGTTCTTGGACAAGGGAATCAAAGTCGGATTGGGAACAGACGTGTCGGGCGGGTTCTCTACGAGCATCTTGTCTGAGATCCAGCATGCAAGTATGGCGAGCAAAGTATTGCAATTCACCGCTGAAGCTGGTGGCACGCGGAACGGCTTCGTCCAGTCGGAGGAGAAAGGCAAGTTCGAGAACAAACAGCTCCCCATTCCTACCCTTTGTACCTCGCTACGCTTGGCGGCGCCTCACTGTGCCGGCTGGAGAAACACATCGGTTCGTTCGAGCCGGGGAAGAGCTTCGACGCTTTGATCGTTAGTCCGAGTGGGAAGCGTATTGGTTTGTGGGGTTCCGGAGTGGAGGCGGATGTGAGTGGGTCGCGCGAGGATTTAAAGGAGGGTGATTTGGAAGAGTGGCTGGAGAGGTTCTTCTTTACGGGGGATGATAGGAATATCGATAGGGTATATGTACAGGGACGGTGGATTGGGGGGAGGAGCTTCACAGGGAAGGCGTAGGGTAACCTTGTCACTCAATGGTCATATCTGGGAGGACAGTGGGCGCTTGGCGGCTCCCAGGTACAGTAGCACTATAGTCTGGTATGAATTCTGCAAGACACTGCGGCCTCTCTACGGTGAAACTACATTATCGTAGCGTCTACGCACGCCAACGACACCCAGCACGACCAGTCTGCATGTCGTTCTCCACGGCGAAGGTTCACAGGAAGACTAAATGCAGAGCCTGTATACACAGACTAGCTGGCGATATACAGCTCCCTAACAACATTTCTTCCAAGAGCACCTTCGGATCCAAACATCTTGAAGATGGCCTGAATGCTCTTTCGCATTTTAGGGCTCAACTTGATGCTTCCTGCACTTTCTGGTTCTTCCACAATGGGTAGCTGACCGAAATACCGGTCCACCAGTCTACCGATTAATTCCCCTTGACCGAGCCACCCCGTTGGTGGACTTGACCGCTTGGTCGCATACTCGAAGAAATGACACCGGTCTCCATCCGGCATCGAGAGCTCGTTTAGATTCGAGAAATACTCCCCGTCGCCAGCGAGGTACAGGACGAAGGAGCTCTCGAACTTATACGGTTCCCTGATAGCGAGGTAGGAAGACTTGTCGAAGAGTACGAAGCGGATGCGGCGAAGCGTCGGGGTACGCTTGAGGAACGGTTTGAACGCTTTTTCTAGCTCGCTGTAAAAGCAATCCTGGGATAGGATGCAGTCGAGGGTCTCTAGCGAAGGAGCAGATATGCGAGGGAGGAAGGGGTACGTCATTTTCCCGTCCGAATCCCGATTATTAGCATTTGTCAGAGGATGGTCAAACAGCCCGACACCCAAAAACGTGGTGTACGGATTGATGATTTCCAGAGTCTTCAGCTGTCCAAGAGTAATGACTTCTTGCCGCACATATTGTTGGTGCATGTTGGCCAAAGCTCCCACTCCTACTCCTTCTGCCACCAGTTCCAATTGCGCGAGGTGTAGGTCAGTGATACTAGAGAACTGGGTCAAGTGAGAGAAAAAGTGATATGCGTGCGCTTCGCATCGGTAACTTTGTCCACCACCACGGCAGAGGGCTCCAAGCCAAAGACGCTTGATTTGTTGGAAGCGTAGAGTTTGGGGGAATGCGCTAACAGGCTGCAAGAGCTGCCCGCATACGTACAAAGTATGAAGTTTCGGAGTGTCGAAATGAATGGCCTTGGTCGACTCATGATAGATAGTGCGAGTTGCGAGATGGAGCTCCTCGAGGAGAGGCATGCTTATTTCCGTGATTCCTTCGAAATGGGGTCGTCCTATTATGCAAAGGAAAACTAGCTGATCCTTGTACGACGGGATAAACCCTCGTCTTATGGCTTCCCATTCTACCGCTGTCCCACGTAGCCGGAGGTGGATGCTTAGGCGTCTAAGATTGCGGCCATACAAAGCGAGAACGTCTCTGAAGTGATGCATATCTATCGCAGGGTCAGCCTTATCTGTAGGCTCGCGATTCTTCGCCAACTTTCGCTTGGAGATCATAACCGAGTGATTAGCCCAGATTGCACTCGTCTGCAAAGCAACTTCCCTCCAATGCTTGCAGACGCGCACAAGGACGAGGCAGATTGGGAGCGGGCATTGCTGAGTACGGCACAAGTCAAGCCCGTCATCTCCTGTGGCGGCGAAGGCGAAAATGTTGGACAGAAGCTCTGGGGCGAGGCGACTGATGGGTCGCGGCGTTGCCAAAGACGAACAGATCTCAACGTCCCTTTTCGCCTGTACGATCTGCCTTCGAGCAGCAGCGAGGAGAACCATCAAGGTTCGTTCTGTCTTCTCAAGACCTAGGACATCCTCCTGACGCTGTCTTCCCAGCACTGTAAGCTCAGGGACTGTTTCGGGACCCACAACATCGTTCGTCCGCGATATCTTCCATGCGGTATCGATGTTCATAGCGGTAGAGGTCCTTTAGAGCGGGTCCAGGACTAAGAATTTCACTTCATAGGCTCGAGAAAAGCGAAGAGGCCCACCTCTGGT
The DNA here is from genome assembly GCA_027627275.1 of Coprinellus aureogranulatus. Taxonomy (NCBI): domain Eukaryota; kingdom Fungi; phylum Basidiomycota; class Agaricomycetes; order Agaricales; family Psathyrellaceae; genus Coprinellus; species Coprinellus aureogranulatus. The sequence goes on along the minus strand of JANDKE010000613.1, from coordinate 13,264 downwards.
ATGGATTCGTGGCGGTCTGAGGTTGAGCAGTCCAGAATTTGCTCAGGCTGGGGTGTCGATAGGGCCTCTAAGATTCTAATTCCCACGATGTCTGCCTCTCCCTTGTGATTGAGGCTCATGAGACAGGCGCCCCTACTAGTACTATGGGAGGGCCATTCCCTCGATAGTTTCTGCTCATCGAGGGAAGGCAACGAGCCAAGGCCACACGCTTGCGATGGGCATCGAGGAACATCTGAAGCATCTCGATCACAGTTGAAGTAACGTTGCGGTGGATTCAGTTATGTTGAGTGGCTTGGTTCAGGAAACACCCGGAATCACCAGGCATGGTCAACGTGGTTGTTGTACTTGAAGAAAGTCGAAAGAGATGAGGTATTCTAGGATGAGAGTGGGTATAAGAGGAGCATAGTGAAATGATAGTAATGCGAGCAGGAATTCAAAGGTCGTAAATGCATGCAATAGAAATGAGGGTGAGGCAGAAGCAATTTGTTCATGTCGCAAAGACCTCGATCTTGGAGTAATCTCTGGTTGACTTGGGCATGGATATTCCATGTCTGATAGCAGAGAATCAATAAGCTGCGAAGGGTAATGGGGAACGGGAGATACTCACTCGTGATATAGGTGAGGCACGAGCGCCTGGACAGTCCACAGTCGCTGCACCTTGCCCGGCCGGCACAACTTGCAAATCAAATGACAAGTTGGTTCGACACCGTAATGGAAAACAGGTCGTCGCCTTCCGTTATGGTTCCGCTCGTACCGCCCATCCAGGTATATCACATCCACACCTTTAGCGGGCTGTTCGATGGAGTGCGCCTCCCTGACATGCTTCACAACATCCTTGAAGCAAGCCGGCGTCTCCAGATGCTCGGGGCAGTGGTTGCACGACCAGTTGACTCTCCGAGGTGCGGGGTGCGGGAGCTCATGAGCCTTGATGAACGAGATGGCGTCTTTCGAGAGGAGTAGGCATGTCGGGATCGCATGTGTATGGTCCTCCTCCTTCTCCACAGCATGCTGCACGCACTCTCTCCAGGTATATGCTTTCCTTCCCTGCACCCGCCGATGAGGCTTCGTCGGACAGTTCATGCACAAGAACCTCGCGTCCTTCGCGTCCACCTCCTCCAGAGTTGCCGTGTCAGGATCCAAACCCAGCTGCGAGATCAACGTCGAAGCCGCTGCGTACCCGACACTGCAAAACTCCCAGCTCGAGTGGAAGTAGTGTGGGTAGCTGCCAGCCATGTGCACGCAGGCCTCCTTCCAACCAAAGACCGCCAAGCCTGCGTGCCTTCCGCTCTTGCATGAAATGCAGCTGAAGATCGTCCGCGCAAGCTTCATCCTCTCGTCCATCTTCGTCTTCAACGCGACCTTCTTTTCCTTCCGGAGCTCCGCCGTCCGCTTCTGGACCTCTTCCTCCGATAATCCCTCGCGCTCCTTATCGTCAAGCTCCACATATTCATCGTCGACCTCGACCCCAGGAAGAAGCTCGTAGAGTTCCTTTTGCCTGTTGAAGTGCCAGTGTTCGACCGATTCAGGGATCGTAGACATGGCCTTGGGAACATCGAGGTCCTTGACGTCTGTCAGAGTGTCTTGGTGAATGTACTCGTTGAATACGCCATCGCATGCGATTATATCAGAAGGGGGGAGGTATGCCCAGTTCGCTGGCTTCAGTGTTCTCTTGTAGTCGTCGTAGGTCTTGTCAACGATTACCCGCCGCTCGCGCTTCATACGCTCCAGTTTCTGTGACTCAATCTTGGAGATGATCTCGGCCTTGTGTTTCTCGAGGTCTGTGAGATATACGTGTCAGAAAACCAAAATAAGGGGAGGGAAACAGCAAAGGGCATACTCTTTCGTGAGATGTTCCAGACCTCAAGGCTGCGGAAGTAGTAGTATACATCGGAGGATGCTGCAAGCGTATCCTGCTCCTCCCAACCCAACTTGGCAAATCGCTTCATGCATCTGCTCTTGATGAGCCACTATTCAGCGAAAATACAGCCGACAACACTCACTGGTCGGCGAGAACGCGTTGCTTCTGTGACAACTCCGTGCAAAGGTTGTAGTAGAAAGTCGTTGCCCAGTTGTTGTACATTTGCGCATTCTAACGCACTTTTGTTAATCGTCGATCCGCAAGGAGTAACGAAGGACGCACGTCAGATACTGTGCGCGCCTTCTTCACTTGTGGCGCACACCACTCCTCGAATTTTGCCCAGCCTCCGGTAACATCCCTTCGTCAATGGTCATAAACCACGTCCTCAGCTCCTCAATCATCTTCTCAACATCCTTCCGCCTATACCGCGCGTTGTTATCCGACTCGTAGTAGCACTGATACTTCCCACCCGCTTTCGGTATCACGTCAGCAACTCCAGTGTCATTACGAGACCGAAACTAGACGCACATTGACGGTAGGTTGCAGGAAGCAGTTGGAAAAGAATAGGGATCATGCGAGGGCACTCGTCGGTGACGTCCACAACGTTGCTCTGTTCGATAAGGTACTTGTTCTGGCACTTCTCGCAGTAATGCTCCCCTAGCGCAAAGTCCAGAAGCGCGCCTGGGTCGCCACAGAACTATGCGGAACACGTCAGATTTGTAAGTACGCCTAACTCAGGGTAACGGAGGGAACTCACGTCACATCGCGCATCGTCGTACATCATCGCAGTCCACTGAGGGTGGGAGACCTCCGCGGGCGGGCTCATCAGGTCCTCGTAATTGTCGTATGCAGCTTTCCACACCGGCTCGCAGCGCTTGTTTAGCACCACTTTGCGGAAAGCCTTCGACGTGCGCGAGAGGTGTAGGAGGTCCATAGGGTGTGTGAGCTCAAGGATATCGAATAGCAGTTCAACTGGCAGCTGAAGGATGCCCTGTAGTGAGCCAGGCTTGCCCTTGACGCTGTCCTTGGCCGTTCGAAGGCGTCGCATAGTGTTTCCGCGTACATAGTTGCCTGCCAATCCCCTCAATATACCCGGGCACTGTGAAGCAGAGGGAAAGACGTACGATAGAATTCATGCCCGCACTTCAACTGGAAGAATGTTGCAAAGTTCCCCTTCACTACTTCTGGCAAGTCTTCGTCCTCCATCTCGTGGAATGGCATAGGATAACGGTTCGTATACACGGGTTCGTGTACTATGTACTGTCCCTCGAATTTTGGACCGAGGTCGATGTCTTCTTCATCGGTGAAGGGGAAGAGTTCGTCGAATTCGGGAAAGAACAGTGGTAGGGACTGCGTGCCTTCTATGGAGAGAACGCGTTAGTCTTGCGGTGGAATCTTTACTATGTAGACAAATGCACCTTCATCGTTCGATGCAGAACCAGTGTTGCCGTTGTCGTCATTCACAATCGTCGCCAACTCCGCGTCGGCTAATTGCGACGCCCCTATCTCCTCGCCGTGCACCGCGCCCTGGGCGCTTTCAGCCTCCACAACCTCAACAGCATCCTCAAGCGCCCGTACAACCTCCGGTATGGGCGTGTCGGGCTCCATAGCGCCTTCACGACGGTCCACGGCTGGTGAGGCACCCTCTGTTGGGCTAGCGTTCGTCTCGGTTGTTGCTGTTGGAATAGCGTCGAGTGTCGGGGAAGAGGCGACAGGGGTGTTNAGTTCGGGTGAAGGGGCGACTATNACGGTCACTGGCTCGGGTTCCGCAGNNNNTGGNACNNCNANNGGNATTNTNTTGGGTAATGGGATCGGCAGAGCTACTTGAACGTCCGCCATCCCGGTTTCAAGTCGTTCGTCTTNGTACTCGTNGTAGGTTTCTNGTTGATTCAGGNNTGTTGTCGCAGGTATCGGTNGTGNGNTNNNGCAAAAGNGTTGTNGCAANGAANNNAGANATGNAACCCCAGNTNCCGTAGATTCANGAGAAAGAGGTGGTGGTCAAGATGAAAGAACGGGACAAGCNAGCCACGTTCTGACTTGAGAAGCTTTGAAGCCGAGTTCTGGCAGTGGCTGTTATGGACGTGATGGCTTGGGGTACAGCATCTCTTAAATAGAACCCGTTCAGGGACCCGTGTCATAGGCGCAATGGGCGCTCTTCCGAATGACTCAATCGTTCGCATCCTGACTTTGGGAGGTCGATGCAGGGCTGTGCAGANGGAAGNTGCAGCGCTTTTGTGACTTGGAGGGACACCTTCTGATATTGAAACGGTGTAGATATGGTTTGGATATGGTAGCAAATCTATAGNGNAACGNNTNAGNCATGTGAAGCCTTCAGACAGCGGGAGAAGAGGTATNGANCNAAGGAGNGTCGTATCTANGTTTTTGAATTGGCCAAGCGGCAAGAACGATATGTGAATGTGTGCCATGTGCNCCTCCTCAGCCACTCATCANAGGACGACCTGGGNNTATCGCCGTAGCGCCCAGAATAACACTGCATTTCGCTAAACATAGACGNTNNAATGACGANATGCTCANCAACGAAGCACNGTTTCGCCCTGCCTCAAGAGTCACGAAGAACGTCGGCNAAAACGCCTAGTCATAGCTTCATCTTCAAGTTCGCACCTNCANGGAGCTANNNTCCCGCCCAACGAGNCCGAGAAAACCGTCATGGTANTTTGCGACGATGGAAGAGNTGTNNAAGNGCGNGTGNGGCCATGTCTAACAGCTACAGGGTAATGCGAGGAGATTAAGTTAACAGTACGCTAGAAAGAATGCNAGTTGTGGGATGTAGTCGTGATAGTGAACGATGTGTCGTAGCTGTGCATGAACGTGAACCATGATGCATGAGAGAGAGAGAGAGGGAGTAGAACNATGTCCGTNCTAGCGGATAGAANGCAGAAACCGTGAATGTCCTCGTGTCATAAAACCANCGTTACCANCAGNCACCGATTNCAAANCCTTCACATTCAAANCGCAGTCTGGCTGGATTTGAAGGCTGGAGCCTGNGGCCGCGGCGGGGGCGTNGAGCTCCTGCTTGTGCGGTCATCTNCTTCNTACATATCGTCGTCCTCGTCGTGACGTTCTCTTGACCTGCTCCTTTCGTAGGAAGGCTTTGCCTGGGTAAGGATAGCTTCGCGTAGCTGAGCCTGCCTGCTTTCTTGTGTGTAGTAGCTGCTCGACGTCGAGTTGCTGCGAGTCAAGCCGGGCGGCGTGGAAGATGGCGGTGATGCATAGCGAGGGAGGGATTCTTCAGGTTTCTGGAGCATGAAGCCTNCATTNANTGTAGTGCGTAAGCAACCATAACCNNGAGTCATTGGAAGCACAGACTGAANCTAACCTCGCAAACCAGCAGCCTTCTCAGCCTGCCTTCCGAAGCCCATCCCTGACTTAGCAGTGGAATCGTAGCTAGACATGGAGCCCGACCTGTCCATTCCGTACGCGTGGTGGAGAGCTCCACCCTTCTCATTGAAGCTAGGGTACGATGGGAGGGTGCCGAACTTAGGGCGGTCACCGTAAGGTCCTTTGGCAGTTGGCAAAACNCCCTTCTTCTCATCCCGCCATNCACGGATGGAACGCTTGACCTTTGCTCCCTGTCGGAAGATCAGACCGATGAGCATNTTCAGGCATCCGACNGCAAANAGGAAGAAGGCGGCGACGAGCGTGAAGTCGTCGACGTGGTGCGAGAGGATCTGGGTGGCGATGAGACCTTGGAAGATTCCGAGGGCTCCAAGACCGAACTCTGAGCCCAAGACGGGGAAGAAGCGGTCGAAGAAGGACATGGGCCNTGAGATCTCGGAGACTGGGCGNGATACGGTTAGNGGGAGTGCCATACCGATGGGCNNGGATGCCACTCACGGAAGAGGACAANAGTCTGGAAGATGATGAGNAGAGTGGCAACGACGGCCCAGAAGACACCNGCTGGCTGATTGGGGACAGTACTCCCTTCGATATAGTCACAATCAGCCATATCGTGCGCCTCTGTAGTGTTTTGGCCCTTGGCGGCCTCAAAGGCGTTCACAGCCTTGATGTTCGTGACCATGACCAGGATCGAGGANGAAAAGACAAGGATGAGCGAGACGATGCTGAGGAATCGGACGGCATTCAGGCCAAAGAAGAACACTGGGCGGGGTATCAGCACCCGTCGAGGANCAGAATCCACGGACGTACTTGTTCGTGTGGGCACCATGATTGAAGATCGTTACTTCGACAAAGAGAAAGTGATNNNAGGCGGTTGTGTGTGGCGTGAAGACGAAAAGAAAGGAACGCTCTCTAGGATAACGTCGCAAGTGANCCAGCACCCGGAAGAAAAAGAGAGAAAGAGAAAGGAAGGGGTATATAAGGACCCNNCTCGCAGCGATGGAGCGGGGAGTCGGCGATGTGGGGACAGAATGGACTGGGCTCGTGGCAATGGGGCCCTTTTATGACTCCAGACCTGGAATTCTCGGTCACNGCGGCGTTACCTGTCAGTTCAAGGCTGTTCCGAAGGGTTCGACGCGTCCATTGTACATTGTACGAGGACAAGAGCAAGCGAGAACAATACCGGCGCGGTTGTCCTGGAACCTCACGTGAGGGGGAGAACAATTGGACCCGTTTCCTAAAGGGNCATCCCTACCTTCGTCTCGACCGTTATCACCGCTCGGAAATGGCGACTCAGCTGCCTCGAGTGCTCCTTCACCCATTCACGGTTGCACACCAGCTCTTCTACGGGTCTTCTACCCGACTTCCGCGTACTCTATATCNGGNTGCANCGGAGAANTCGTGATCCTCCATTGACGGCCCACGCNTCTCTCGTTATCCTTGNCGTTTCTANAAGGGTACAACAATAACTCTGCGAGGTTCATTATACTGTTGACTGCCGTGAACCTATGGCAACGACTNCCAANGGCACGAAGANGGAGGTNACTGCCTGGTGAAATGGGCGAGCGCCGGAANCCTCCGCCAACGCATTTGGCACCGGCGTTGCCTTTTCCGATCGTATGACCTCAATCTCTTTGCTCGCGCAAGCACAGGTTTCCCGGAACTCAAGACAGCATTCCATGGTCAGGCAAGAGGCGTTNCTCGTTTACAGTTTATATTACAACCNGAAGGTATTCATGANGNTAATGNTACANNTGGATTGGTATGGTNAGAGTCCGATGCGTTTAGTGCTTGTCGCCGAGGCCCAAGGCATCCTTGGTCTTGTCCACAATCGAGCGGTCNTTGTGGTTCTGGTTCGAGGAGAGGGTATCTCCNACCTTCTGGGNGGTGGACTTCTCNGACTGGGGCTGCAAGGTGGAGGCAGCAGAGTCGGACTTGCCCTTGACGGCGTCGCCGGCCTGCTCGAAGAGACCNTTCTGGGAATCGGGCTGAAAGGNAAANNGTCAGATACNGGTAAAGGGGAATGGGGAATGGGNAATGGGAAAGTACCTTCATGGCAGCACCAGCCTTGTCGGTGAAGGATTGACGACCGAGATCAGACATTATGANTTGGTTGGTTGGTTANNAATACTAAGCTGCAAAGACNAGGTCAGCGTCGACNGAAGAGNTNAGAGAGGTNGCGANGTACCTTNNAAGATTGGTAGTTGAGATGTTGTTGGTCTTNNNNGNCATTCCTTCCCCCCTTATATACGAATTTTGGNCTGGAGTTCCGGGCNNCCGACTCCTGGAGAATGACGCCCATGACGAGGGGGATCCACTTGCGGCGGCGTCAGAACGTCATTTGGGTGATGCGCCAGGGCGCCAAANGACGNCAATTACGAAGTTCGTACACCGNANGAAGCCCCGCAGTTATNCCTTGTGATAGNCCACNACATACGTNNGTTTGGGGCGCAAGNTGCAGTANGGCTCTGTNGGATTCTACCTNGTACNGCGAAGTTGTTTCGTTGCTTGCTTGAGGAGATGAACCATCCGAACGCGTTCGACATCTCATCACTTGTCATGACTTTCTCTCGTACTCCTCGACTCTGGAATAACAACAAGCCCTTGCATCCAGGCGACGANGACAGTNCCCTGACCCGCATAACGAAACTCTGAATCCAGGAAACCAGTTCGCAATTGTATTCTCTNCAGCAACGGATGCTTACCATCATNGCGCGNCTGATCCTCTNAGTNGATGNCCGTAAATCTCGTAAAAANNGAGGGNAATTGGGACCTNCCTGGAGANTCTTCGGTNGCAGCNGANNCGCTCNAANGGTCNTTCTTGGAGGTCTCTANCCAATTGCCAAGCATCCAACNNCCTCCAAANTCCGCCTAGCNCNTGCCATTGGTCAACCGCCGGTGCCAATCACCGCGTTGCTGATANCCACCATTGGTCTATTCTAATNNNACACCCAGGCGGACCTTCCAACAGACAACCTGATAGGCTAGGCCNTCATATCTAATCGCAGNNGAANGGTTATGCAGGGACGCTGTAGTCTCGATCATCCACGTGGAATGGGCGTATCAGTGGAAACGGAGTAGAAATGGCAACGGCACTTGACCCCAGAAATATGGCCTGGACGCCGGAACTGNAAGGGAACTAGTCNATTCGCCATCCGAAACCACCCTTTNAACCNAAACCGCCACCATGGACGTTGANATGTCTNTTGAGCACAGAGAAGGTNCGCCACGANTTCAATTGTGTTCGTNTGAANGGGNATTGACGAACATCAGAGCTGGCTCTACAACTTTTGGCTTCGTTGCCTCGGTCTCGCCTTGCACTCGTTCAACAGCAAATCACCCCTTTGCTACAGTTCGANATCGTNGGGGTACGCCCANNTCACCAGCTTGTATNCCAAGTCACACGACTCACNTCGCTTGTTAGACCCTTCCTGCAGAGCTCGCTCTCCAAGTTCTATCACANCTATCAGCTCAAACCCTCNTGACNTGCGCNCTCGTCAACAAACAGTGGCAACGCCTCGCCAACGATCCCTCGCTATGGAAGACCCTCTGCGCAGCGCGAGGCTGGGCCTGGCGCACTCCACCGAGCGCTTCACAACCTCCCCGAGGCAACCGACGTCTCCGACGCAGGCGAGAATACGATTCGCGCTGGGACCACTCCGACGATGAGGGAATAGGAGATTCCGACTCAGACTATGAATCAGACACACCAAACGCAGCGCTCAATGTGGAGAGCGTGGAAGAGGCGAAGGCGGAGTTGACGCAGATGCATGTCGAGTTGGATACCTTGGCGATCCAGTCAAGTCTGGGTCTGAAGAATAAGACAGCTCAGCGGGCGCGACACTCAGCACCCGTAGCTTTAAACGCCGCAGCGGACCCAGGCCCAACGAGGCGAAAGCCCGATTACAAGCTTCTGCACCAGACGCATATCCGACTCAGGAATCGATTCCTCACTCAGTCCTACCGCCTTTCACCTCTCCAGACGAAAGGGTCTATAAACAATGGCGGTCACTCCTCCACCATCTATTGTCTACAACTCTACACCTACCCCGACACTGGTAGGCAGGTGCTATTCACAGGCTCCCGCGACAGGACGGTACGCGAGTGGAATATTGGCACTCGGATGGTCGAGCGAGTGATCAGCGGCGTGCATGCGAGCTCTGTGCTAAGCATCTGCGCGGGCAACGGGTACCTCGCAAGCGCTGGGAGCGACAAGCGCGTAGGGCTGTGGGATATCAACACCAATCAGTTGGTCAAGGTCCTGACAGACCACGAGGATAGCGTCCTCTGCGTGAGGTTCAACGAAGAATACCTCGTTTCTTGCTCAAAAGGTGGGTAGCCCCCTTATCCGCGGCACTTTGAGCGGGAACTGATTCTTTTCCAAAGATAGGACAGTTCGGGTCTACTCCTTCCCNGACCTNCANCCTCTCTTCGTCCTCGACGANCACCGCGCAGCAGTNAACACCGTCTCCCTNTCCGGCTCCTACATNTGNACCGGTTCCGGNGACCGCTCCATCCGGCTNTGGGACGCCAGGACCGGCAAATGNCTTCGNACTTTCGATAACCACCACTCCCGTGGGATNGCCTCCATNGACTTCAAGCCNCCNATCGTNATCTCCGGGTCTTCCGATAAACATATCAGGCTGTTCGANGTGACNACNCTNCAAGGATGGTCNACNAGTCCTGANCATCATCANCCCCCACCGCANCGTGCGCAGAAGCTTCTACCGCCTTTNCCNTTGCCCACCTGCACCCAGCCCGAACCCTGACTATGACCTGGTTGGAGCAGGGGGAAGTACTTGCCCGAGTTGTGGGCAAGGAGTAGGCCACGCTGGACCTTCGCTTCGTCTTGTCCTGAATCTTCGCCTGCTATTGGCTTAAATCTTCGCTTGACGTTGTGTTACATCTTCGTCTTGACGCTGTCTTCGGTCTTTGCCTGGCGTCGTAGTGGACCTTCGCCTGGTATTGTCCTGGATCTCTTGGCCTCGTTTATTCTTGAACCAGAGCCAACTTGCGCCTAACGAGCCAGGGGGCGCAGCTATAGAACGCGGAGAGGGTGGACCATCGATCAGTTTCGGATTACACTCTAGAAACAGTCAACCATCGTCTTTACATACCTTCTCCCTTCCACGCTGCGTCTTGCGCTATCCTGGATCTCGCCCTCATCTTGTCCCGAACCTTCGCCTTCATGTTGTCCTGGATCTTTGCTTGTCTCATCCTGAATCTTCGCCCGGTGTTGTCTTGAATCTTGGCCTTGACGTTATCTTGGATCTTCATCTCATACTGTCCTGTCGCACTGTCTTCTGGTATCAATCACCCTGGATATTGACCCTGACGTTGTCGATGGTGGGGTGAGGAACCAGGAGGCGTCTGGATCTTGTCCTTGACGTGATCGGTGGTGGTGCGGTAAGGAACCAGGAGGCGTCGTCCTCCTGGATCTTCGTCTTGACCCAGTGCGGCGCCTCCCAGTGAATATGAGACGTTGTTGGCCAAGATCAACCCTTTCTTTTCCTGTTGTCCCGCGTCTGGGCCTGACAGTGGTGGGAGTTATAAGGCGGTCTTTACAACGGAGACTGTGATTGCGACGTGAACGCCAGGGAAGATGGGTCGGACAGACGACAATGGTACTTACCTGGCATCTGATCTTGAGCTCCTTCTTGACAGCATCGAGGCTGTCGCATAAAAGGGTGTCTCTTGGGCGTCTGGGAGTAAGAGGCNNGGCTTCGGGCCGTTTCCATATTCNTCNNNGGCNATGCCAGTGGATGGAAGTATGTTCGAAGGAAACGGCGATTAGAGTGCAATAATGAGGAGGCTATCCGTAGTACGTTAGAGAATACCACGTACTCCTCCCAACCAATTAGTTCTGCCGTCAACGAAGGAGGGAAAGGCTCTATCGTGGACACTGTTCCTTCCCATCCGAGCTGCTCTCCCAGGTGGCAGTGCACCGTTCCCTGAGGGCCGTTTCTCTTCGACGTCTCCCTATTGTCCTTAGCCTTCCTATTGTCGATCCTTGTCGAATGAATAATTGCGCTCGTCAATAAAGTTTCACGAACATTTGATTCACAGGAAGTACTCACTGTGCCTCGAGCTTTTGCTATTCCGAACGTAGGTCGACTTGCGATGTGCTGCAGCTTGCTCAAGGCCCTGGGTTAGCACTTCCCCAAACCAGGTCAGCAGAAGGCTCCGCCTTCCTGGCCAGCGCCCTGAACATCCCGAGGGCCAGCTGAAGGTCTTCAAGCTCAGACCTGACAATCGGCATGTGGGAGGTCCTTATCTCGTCGTGTGACCGACCGTCATGCCTATCACAACTGAGATAATGCGGACGTTCCCAGCTTCCATATCTTGGCCCACTTTACCAATAACCTCAGTGGTCGAGAAGTCCAGAGGAGGAGTTAGACTCTTCGTTGGTGATGGTGGTCAAGGTTCAAGAGCTCGCCGACGCCGAGGGCGGGATTTGCCGAGAGTTGCTGACGGGGTTAGGTAATCCTGCGCGCCATACCTGAAAAGGCGACGGGCGCTTAACACAGTCCAAGACTCAATCTCGACGATAAGCCTCCGATAAAGGGCTATCGGACACTCAGACAATCCGGGGCTAAATTGAAGGTATAACGAAATGCAGAGGAAGGCCTCCCAGGACGCCACCTCCGTCGGAGCCCCGCAGATAGCACGGATATGCGTAGATAGGCATTACCAAATTGCAGCCTGGCAAGCGCCTGGCGAAGGGCAGGTCATCATTGGCCTTGACTACCCTGTTGCCTACGAGAAGAGCCCAGAATGCCTTTAAGACCGTGTTAGGTCCAATCACATCTCAGGTAGGCGAATAGAAGCTGACAGGGCCCTCAACAAAGTCTAAATTCGCATCTGAGGCTATATCATTCCCAAAACGAGTTCTGCGGATGAGAAGCCGTCGTAGGTCCTCTCAAAGTTACTACCCCGCAACCGGATCGAGTGCAAGAACCACTGTAACCATCGCAAGCTTATTGCACTTATCCACTTCTCTAGGCCGAAGGTGTTCAAGGTCGTCCCAGCACCACGGCTCGCAGCCACGCGTTGAAATCATGTGTTCTCTGGGGAAGGGTAAGTAGAATGCCGTACACCTCTTCCACCCACAGGCCAAGGAATTCAACCAAGTCCGCCGGTCTCCCAACGTCCCCGAAACCTTCACCAAACCCTAAACTTCTCCAGCACCCGTCTGGCCAGTTTACTGGATATGTTAGAGTGCCATCAGACATCTCTAGCATGGAGTCAAACTCCTGGTCTCGCTACTCCTCGTCACGGAGGTTCACCTGATCCAGCCATAATTGAATACGTACGCCTCCCTGGCCAGACTCCAATAGTACACACACTGCGAGTTGCCGCCACCGCCACCACCTGGGTGTCCGTATAGTGTGTACACCGCCATCCCGAGGTGAACCCTGAAAATCCAGAGTGTTGGGAGCGTGGATGTGTTGTGGCCATCCGAAATGCGAGGGCGCCACTGTGGCTGTCGGAACGGGAGCGTAGAGGTCGATGTGAGGTAACGGTCCAGGTACCTTGGGTAAAGGGCTTGAGGATGAGGCTTACTCCTGCTAGATGGAAGTGTTACAGTCTAGCTTATCTCGTCAGCAAGGATACGCCAAGGATCGAAGAGGGTTCGCCTACCGCACGCCTCGAGGCTGGAGCTGTTCATGCCGTTAGATTTCCTTCTGATCACAAGGTCGGAGGATAGGTTAGAACAACAACACTTAGTATATTCACAAACACGCACTAGAGTAAAGGACTACACGGTAGGAAGGATCGCAGAAGACACTGTAACCTAACAAGTACGGGAACGATGAGAAAATGCAACAAGAACGGTGACGATGCTGGGTACTCTACGATACAATGCACAATGCGTGTTGAATGCATGGATGGGATGTGAGAGTTCATTCAAAGTTCGTTCGTAGAAGGGGATGCAAGTTCAATGCGTCAGTCAGTCAGTCAGTAGATAGATAAGTAAGGAAATATCCTGTTCGAGAACGGTGCCCGATTGCAAAGGACGTTAGGAAGATGCAAGGCGGAAAGGGCAAG
>JANDKE010000612.1:0-12913 GCA_027627275.1 Coprinellus aureogranulatus | reverse complement strand
TCCNNNNACTTTCCCNNCNCNNNNTCCGCCTGNNCCAAGGGCTTAGTCCCTTCTGCAATAGACACGCCACTCGCGAGGAAAAGTAGGAGACCGGGACCACGGCCTCGGCGGGTGAGAGGCGGCTGGATTGACAGGGCGTCATTAACCCGATGGATGGGGGCATTAGGCAGTGGAACTGGCTGCTCGAGCGCTGAGTCAGGGTCGTATGCCGCTGGCGGCGACATGGTGGAAAGGAACAGAGATCTACATAGGGCCGCGGGCTCCTGGCCATGCCTCACGGTGGTAATATTGATGACCCTCCTAAACCATCGATCGTCCCCACATGCCACATGGCTCACGCTCGCCTTGGCGAACGTAGTTAAGCGCCCAAGGGGTAGCATTGAACAGCCTGCTCCGCCCCTTTGCATCACTGGATGGCATGATGCGGTATATGTCGATCGCATTCATAAGCTCAACGAGTAGGGCGTCTTTCAAACACGTCGATCGCTCGGTCATTAAGCGGCTGACAACGGAGCTGCAGGACTAGGCAGCTCTGGTATTGGAATGTGCTATAATAGAAGGGCAGCCTCCGTGATAGGCTCTCCAACCCGTTTACATTCCTTGCTGTCGACTCGAGCCAACACATCGCTATCTCAACCCCCCTAACTGCGCATCTTATCCACAGAACGAGCTCTAATGTCCAACCCTCAGGGCTTCAAGCAGCTTCATNTCGCTGTTGTAGGTGGTGGCATCGGCGGGCTCGCTGCTGCTCTCTCCATGCGTCGTGCAGGCCATCGCGTCGACGTTTTCGAGCGTCGCGGTTTCGATGTCGAAGTCGGTGCCTCCATCTCTTGCGCTGCCAATGGCTCTGTTCATCTCGAAGACTGGGGTATCGATGTCAAGTCCATGGCTCCTGTCGCATTGGTGGGTTCCTCTCTCGATTTCGCNGATCTTCGAACAGGGCTAACATTCAAATCGTAGATGAAGCTCACCATGCGCGATTGGGAAACCGGCGACGTGCAGGGTGTCTACGATCTCTCGGACTACGAGAAGGAGTGGGGCCGGGTCTATTACATGCTCCATCGCCAGGACATGCATAAGGTGCTTCTCGAGGCTGCGGTTTCTCCAGAGGGTCCTGGTACTCCTTGTCAGATCCACAATAANTCGGTGTACGTTCCCGCATTCGATGCTTCAATAAGTGAATCTAACTTGATATCAGGTGCGACACCGTTGATCTCGANACNAACACCGTCAAGTTCTTGAACGGAACTAGCATCAAGGCAGACCTNATAGTTGGCGCTGACGGTATTCGAGTGGGTGATCATCCTCTGGCCNGCCTCCATTGTGAATTGATGACTTTGCCAGTCCGTCGTTCGTGANCAGATCGGTGTCAAGCCTGACATCAAGTCGTCGCCACAGACTTGCTACAGGTGCAATGTCCTTACTGAGGATATCAAGCGGCTTGGGCTGGTGAAACATTCCTATGAGCCTGCTATGTGAGTGGACGCAAAAATNAGTGAGCTCAGCACTCACCAGGTATTTTAGTCAATTCTGGGGTGGGGTTGAGGGCAAGAACGGGCGATCCAAGTACTACAAGATCGTTATGGCTCCATGCTCAAATGGAGAAGTCGTTTCTTTCTANTGTGAGCGCACCCACCGACATTACTCTCGGCGTGGCTGAGGGTCTTTTACACAGGCTTCATGCCGACTGAGTTGACCAACCACCGGGAGGAAGGCTTCACTTTCCAGGAGGCTCCCGTCTCAGATATTCTTCAGGGCCGTTACAGCGACCTCGATCCCGCGTGTGTCGCACTTCTGAAGAACTCTAAAGACAGGATGCCTTGGAGATTGTACGTTCACCAGCCTTACACTGTGAGTATCATCCATTGCCTTCGCCAACGAGGCGCACTCATCGGTTGGGCTAGCATTGGGTCAACCNGNAGGTCTGCCTCCGTCGGGGATGCCGCTCATCCGATGATGCCACACCAGTCACAGGGAGCTGTCCAGGCTATTGAAGATGCCGGCGCATTGGGTATTATCTTCTCTACCAAGTACCCCGAGTTCACTCGTGACGTCGAGGCCGGTCTGCGCCTCTACCAGGCCATTCGCAAACCTCGCGCCACCAGGGTGCAGGAAGCCAGTGCCAAAGCCACGGAGAATGTGGGGGAACGCATCGGATTCACCAGTATCAAGGTCGAGGAGGAGACCCTTCGCCCGAAGGATGGGGCATTGACTGGTGAGAGACGTTCGTTATTCTGCGTGAGGTCCATACCGAAACCATCTCACACACAGTCGCTGAGATGAACGAGTACAACATGCACCACCACATCGCGGCCGAGGTCGCCAAGATCAGGAATGCTCGCAATGCTCCTCAGGAGATGGCCCACCTGTAGACAGCTAAACGCTCTCCATTATACCCTGGCTCTTTTATATCGTACTACACACCTATTCGACGTTCACTCTGCAATGCACCTTTTTGGATAGACGGTTTCGATTCCGAGTCACCCACCAAAAATGGCATGTCCCGAAAAGGCAGGTCCGCCAGCTGTATAGTTTTCAAGCCACAACAATGCGGATTCAGACTCCGACGTGAGTTGTGCGCACAACGATTTGAGTGCCCCGCCGACCGCGCAAGATCCAGCAAGATGAGGTGAGTAGAACGCCCCAGCCATCGTGCTCGACATAGCTGACAACATGCTCTCAGTCACCGTAAGGTTAGTTTCTTCGTAACCTCGATATTGGCCGGTATATCGAACTTTGTGAAATTTAGTACGAAGCGCCCCGCCATGGATCGTTGGGTTTCTTGCCCAGGAAGCGTGCCGCTCGCCACCGCGGAAAGGTCAAGTCCTTCCCTAAGGTGCGTTTCAAGCTGTGTAGGAGCAAGGGGCAATTTTTCAGTAGCTTTGCGTCCAGGATGACCCCAAGAAGCCCGTCCACTTGACCGCCACCATGGGTTACAAGGCTGGTATGACCCATGTCGTCAGGGATCTCGACCGTCCTGGATCCAGTACGTTTCCTTGACCATCCAGAGTAAACTCGGAGGTCTGATCTTGATTGCAGAGTTCCACAAGCGTGAGGTTGTCGAGGCAGTCACCATCATCGAGACTCCCCCCATCATCGTCGTCGGTCTCGTTGGCTACGTCGAGACCCCTCGCGGCCTCCGCACCCTCACCACCGTCTGGGCCAACCACCTTTCCGACGAGGTCAAGCGTCGCTTCTACAAGAACTGGTACCGCTCCAAGAAGAAGGCCTTCACCCGCTACGCCAAGAAGAACGCTGAGGATGGTGGCAAGTCGGTTGCTCGCGAGCTCGAGCGCATCCGCAAATACTGCACCGTCGTCCGCGTTCTTGCGCATACACAGATCCGCAAGACTGGTCTCTCGCAGAAGAAGGCTCACCTCATGGAGATCCAGCTCAACGGTGGCTCTATCTCCGACAAGGTCGACTTCGGCTACAAGCTCTTCGAAAAGCCTGTCGAGGTCTCGTCCGTCTTCGAGCAGGACGAGAACGTCGATGTGATTGCCGTCACTAAAGGTCACGGTTTCGAGGGTGTCACCCACCGCTGGGGTACCAAGAAGCTTCCTCGCAAGACTCACAAGGGTCTCCGCAAGGTCGCCTGTATTGGTGCCTGGCATCCTTCGAAGGTTATGTTCTCCGTTGCTCGTGCTGGTCAGAGTGCGTACATCTGCCTTTCGTCATGTTGACCTGGTTTTGAATTGACCGCCCTCACCACGTTAGACGGTTACCACCACCGCACGGAGCTCAACAAGAAGATCTACCGCATCGGCTCTGGTTCTGACGAGGCCAACGCTTCCACTGAGTCCGACATTACCAAGAAGGCCATCACCCCCATGGGTGGCTTCCCCCACTACGGTATCGTCAAGAACGACTTCCTCATGGTCAAGGGCTCCATCCCCGGTACCAAGAAGCGCGTCATCACTATCCGCAAGTCACTCATGGTCCACACCTCTCGTCGGGATTTGGAGAAGGTTCAGCTCAAGTTCATCGATACTTCTTCCAAGTTCGGCCACGGCTCCTTCCAGACCATCGAAGAAAAGCATGCCTTCATGGGTACGCTCAAGGCCCGTGCTTAAGCGCGACGCTTGCTCCCTCCTTCACCTTTACTCGTATGCGCACTTCCACCTGTACTTTCACCCATCTTGCATGCCCACCTATGACTATACGTCAAGCCCAAAATATACGATTTCAAAAACACTCCAAATAGTGTGTACCACAGTGTGCGGGTTGCGGGGCAGTACATAAATTGAGTCTCTGTCATTGGCCCACCGCGATGGTTTGCTTTGACTGTGCACGTGACCTCTCTGAGTTTCCACGGCCCGAGTGCGGGTCTGCTGGGCGACTTGAAAAGTTTGCCGGAGGGCTGAGGGTGGCGAGAGTGAGCGTCCAACAGCACCCACCGCCTTCTGGTCCCTTACGCGTCGATCTGGCGTGTCCTGGTCGTCTACTCAGGTCCGGTATAGCGGTATGTCGTTTGTGTATCCACCCACAGGTTCGCGTGACGCTGAAGTGCTACGTCTCCCCCTAGGATGACTGTTCGCTCTATTGATGCTGAGAGCGTCCTCGCAGGGCCTCAGTTTTGCATTGCCGACAGTCGCGCGCGTGTGTGCTACTCGCCCATGGAATATCGCGTACAACGTCAGAAGTCATTCGAAGCCAGCGTATATGGCAGCACCAGTGTCGACTGGCAACCGGGTCCGAGCCGCAGGAGAAAGTCCCTTACCCAAGGCCAAGAACGTCGTCACCGGGTGGAAGGAAGAGAGTCGCAGAATAAAATATGCGTCTGCTGGGCGTCGTGGGGGCAGGCAGTTCAACGTGGCGCATCCTGCGACCGCTCAAGATGCAAAGGCAGACCCATGCCCGAAGCTTGCCCATGCCCCGTTATCTTCCAATGGGTCCAGGAGCATTCGAAGAAAGGCAAGGGCCGCGCTCAAGCAACGTATCAGGCCTCTCCGCTGGTTACCCCCACGCTTCTCCCATCCTCGTATCGAAACTCGCCACGTTCTCTTACCCGCAGCGCACACGAGCCCAGACGTTCTCCACGGACAGCAAGAACCTCACCAACGTCAACCATTCTGGGGCACGCGTGGAGAAACCGACCCTGTCCACTGGAACAGCCATCCTGTCGACGCGCTCCTTCGAAGAATAGACCAGGCTTGCGTATCTCGCGGCGAAGCATCGCCATCTTCTACCATCTCCCAGGAGTTGCACAACTTGGCCAGTGGCAAGGACCTACAGCGAGTGTGGACCAGTTATCTAAATGTCACACGAATTCAAAACACACACCCAGTCGTCCGAGAAATATTCCCCTCCTCACGGATCCCTAACAAATTGCTATCGCGTCTATGCCATTTCATAATCCATTCGCGTCCCATCACCGCCTCGCATTTCCCATCCCTTCTTACGGCCATGCAACACCTCTGGGATATCGGCTCTGCCCCCCAGAGAACTCGATGGAATTCCCTCATCCGTTTTGCCGCTGGTGGACAGCGGAGAGGCGGGAAGCACGGCGTACGGAAGTCCCTTGCCATCTTGAACGATTATGTGAGGGGACTGCGCCCGGGATCGTCCCTTGGTGGTCGCATAGCAAGCCTACGCTCAATCCTTGATGCCGGCTCTCCCAACAAGCCGAATATCAGCACTTTCAATATCCTCATCCACGTCGCCGCCGAAGCGATGGATGGGCGCTTGCTCAGAGACGCAATTGACTTGCTGGATGAGTTCGACCTGGTTCCCACCCGAATCACATATCTGGCACAGCTCAAGTATTACGCTGAAAGGAAGCAGTTGGATCGTGTCCGCGGTGTCCTACTGCGACTCAATGAGGAAGGAATGGATCTGGGTGTTGACGGTATCAACGCTTGTCTCTGGGCCTACGCCCTCAGCGGTCATCATACTGTGGCTCTCGGGATCTACCGCGTCCTTAGAGACAACCACCATCCCGACCAGGACACTGATTCCGTAGCACAGCTTCGGTATGAGCTTGAAACATACGAACATATCCTCGTGCCCCCGGATGCAAGGCCGGATAAACGGACTTACGTCCTACTCATCCAGACAATGGCTTACAGTGGCGAGTTCACAGAAGCTATCTCGGTTTTCGCCGATTTCCTGGAATACACTCCTCGTGGCCGTGTCCACTCCTCGACGGCTCCAGCTTTCCGTGCCATCTTTCTGCGGTTTTAGCAAGCATGCCGTCGGTCGTTTGGAAGAACTGACGGACCTGAACAACCCGCGTAACAAATGGAACCTGGCCAACCTGCAGAGGATATATCGACTCTTTCTCAAACTGCCTCTGGGTGAAGTGCCGTCACGATCTACGGTTTACTGGATCATGGTTGGCTTCGATAAGGCCAGCGACCACGACGTCGAACTGCTGCAAGAACGTTGGTCAGAGTTGGAGAACCGGTTCGGACCTATAGCACCGTGGCTTTTCACGCAGCCACGGCTGCAACGTCTGAAAGCCAAGCTATTCCCCACATCGGACAGGCATGGCTGAATAGGGATTGGAGCAGGCATTCTCAATTTCGGTCTGGGTAGGCCAAGCCTCTATGTACTACCTACGAGGCACGCCGCCATGCAAGCTATTTACGAACTCTGAAGGATCACAGTTTCGTATCTTCACCGACACGGCTTACGACGTCGATTCGTGTTCCTTCCTCCATTGGATGTATTCGTCCCATCCGACGGTGCACTTTCGGCTTTGGTATCTCCGCAGCTTGATACTTCTTCGCAGATCTTCTCCAATGGGACCCCTCCAGCCCGCTTTGCGTATTGCGCTGTCGATGGCTTCAATCTTGTCCCATCCTTGCGAAGGCATGACGTCCGGGAGATAGGTCGCAGAGAAGGAATGCTTGGCGGTGACGGAGGGGGAAGAACCGCCTGGTGTTGGGGTCGGGGCTTCAGAAGAGGTGCTGCTGAGCAGGGATGGATGAGGGAATGTGATGTAGATTCCATGAACTCCAATTGTCCAATCTAGATAAGATTCGGTATCTTCGAAGTCGGTTAGGAGCGATATGCTGCCGTTTTGAGAGTAGGAAACAGTGATCGGGAGGGTTTAGGGTCGCAACAGGGTACCTTATCAGTTAAGAGCGACGGGGAAGGAGAAGCGACGGTACGCACCCACATTCGAGCGATTCCAGCTCGCTCTTCCGAATCTTATCGAATCTAGAGTCCTTGAAAGCGGCGATGAGGGCGTATTCTGCCAGCCCGTCGTGTAGAGGCATGGGCGAGAAGTTGCCGATGCATCCGCGGAGCTGGGGAGCTCTGCCAGGGCGGGAAGAGCGAGTGTTCCATGTCACAAAGAGGGGGCTGATTGTTCATCGTATCCGCATCGTCAGCACATCGCTACCCTAATCGATTAAGAAAGGAAAGCACGTTGGCCCCTGGGCGAGGGACCGCGTGGTCGTCGATACTCACTATTTCTCGTTCGGGAACGTTGGTGGTATGGGCTTGGATTTCGTCAGAGCACAGTAAAGCGTATCAAACGCGTAGTAGCAGTGCTCCGGAGTGCAGACGTTGTCCACGTCCCTGTCGTCGCCTTCCTTGGCAGGAGGATTGGGGGGGATGAGGGACGACATCTATGGAGCAGCAATCAACCACCGTCTAGGTAGGTGACAACAGAGCAAGGGGATGGCAATGTGAAGCTGTCAAAAAGACGTGCACGCCCTATAAAAGCGTTTTGGCACCTCCTTTTTCACCGCTTACACACCGCGCGGATGTGTGGTAGAAACAACAGGCACATACTTGAAGCCCCATTATCCACGGGCGGCCTATACTTGTGACCTCAGCTTGAGTGGCTCTGTGATACGATCATACTCCTAATGAGACTCCCCGCCTTTCTAGCAGCTTCACCAAAACGGTGCCCAGGGTTCGTGTTTTGGGAAAGCTTACGATGCTCCTATGGTAAGCCCATGGACATATGGACATAGTCATATGTACTGAAGTAGCTAGGTATAGAATAGATAAATAGCGTAAGATCGACGTCAGTAACTGGGCGTTCTGGGGAGCGCTCGGAGATGCAAATCGTTACATGATGGTGGGTCATAAGTGTAGTGAGAAAAGCGAAGTGCACGGATTGAGATGACGTGGGGGATGTGAATGGCATGCTGAGGTGAGTGGGAAGTGAGACAGTTGAGAAAGCGTCAGGTATACGTAGAGGCTGATGAGGAAGAATAAAAAAATAACGAATAATGACGAGCGCTAAAAGCAGCCGGATAAATCGTAGGATATACAATGACGAAGGTAGTATCACAGGGTAGAAAGGGAGGGAATCAGAGGTACACACACGGGGAAGAAAAGAAATGACGAGTGACGGGTCACTCGGCGCCTGCGGAGAGTCGAAATGCAGGCTTCAATCAGGAGGGCTTGGCCGCGGAGGCGGGCAAGGGCAATGCTAGCAGCAGCTCCAGCTACCCGTCCGCTGCTGCAGCGCCTTCTGCCGCGCTTCTTCAGCATCAGCCTGGGCAGCCCAACTAGGCACGACCGGCTCTAGAAAGACGCTATCGCGTTGCTTCTTCTCGTTTTCGCGCTCGATGATGTCTTTTCGAGACATGATCTGAGCTATCAGATGATCGAACAACTGGTTAATGCCTGGGTAGTAGGGATACGTGCCCTTAGCTGGGTGATAGCGGGCGAAGATCCGAAGGCAAAGCTTACCCAAGTCGTCCTTTGCCGAGACCTCATACAGTTCCATGCCTTTGGTCAATCCCCATTCGCGTTCGTCCTCGGCTGATTCGTCCTCTTCTTCAATGCTATTGCTGCTGTTGTCGTAATTGTCGTAACCGTTGAATCCGAATCGGGATGACTGGGGGGTGCGAGAGGTGGAACTGGTAGTGTTGGACCGGGTGAGGGAAGAACCGGCTGTTCTAGGTCGGCTAGGTGCGGTTGTCTTGCTTCTCTGAAGCAGAGGAGATCGGGTAGGGAGATCAAGATATGCTGGTGTCTCGGGGGATGTGGGACCAGGAGACGGGGAGGAAGAAGGCGATGGGGTAGAAGCAAGGGTGGGAGATTTGAGTCCAGGAAAGGAGGTAAAGCGCGGTCTAATATAGGATAGCGATGATGGCGGAGGTGGTGGTGGAGGGGTTGGTGGGCGTGGAGGGGGGAACCAGTTGTGTAGAGACAGTCTAGCGATGTCCTGGGTGACGGCTCGATGGTCGACCAAATCCGCTTTGGCACCTACGATGAATATCAGGAGGTCAGGGGAACAGTTCTTCTTTAGCTCTGAAATTAGGTTAGAGCTCGACCCGTCCGAATTAATTCAAATAGCAATCACGCACCTTCGAGCCAGCCCTTCACATCATGAAATGACTGGGCGTTTGTGATATCGTAGAGAAGGAGTGCCGCGTTAGCGCCTGTGAATTCAGGTCAGCGGGACGGTAGAAGGGACACGCAAACAAAGCGCCTGACCTCTATAGTACATCGGAGCCTGTGGACGCCGACCGGAGCTGTCAGACGTTGGGTGCCTGTGAGTTGGCAAGGAAGAGTGCTCACCATGCTCCTGAATCGTTCCTGCCCTGCAGTGTCCCACAATTGAAGGCGTACTCGTACGCCATGAACGGTCACCTTCTTGGTGACGAAGAATGCCCCGCTGGTGGATGTGGTGTTCCTGGGATCAAACTTGTTTTGGGTATAGCGTTGGAGCAGACTGGTCTTTCCGACGCCTGGGGAACGGAGGGGTCAGAGAACGGTAGGTAGGAGCGACGATCGAGCGACGCACCCGAGCTGCCCATAACGACAATCTTGCTATCTATGCCCTGCTCGAAGCGGCGACGCGAGGAGGCAGCTCCTACGCCAGCCTAAGGGCAAGGGGACTACTATCCTGCACGATCTGGGGAATGAACACAGCTCTGATTTATAGCTAAGAAGATGAGTGGCTCATCCCAGTTCTCGATACGTCAAAATCTGCTGACCAAACTCGTGGGTCCCTCAAGTATATGCTGCTTAACGAATTCAAGAGACCTGCCTCCCAGGGTCTACAGACAACGGCCTCGCCATGGCCATGGCGAAGACGTTCTGTGGCCGCATCAGGCACTGGTAGGGGTCGTCTTGGGGGAAACAGTTGCTCTGTCTCCATCTGCTAAAATAAATATCCTTTCTCTGGGGTCCACACACCCTCGCGTTCTTCCTTCCCTCCTCTCCTTGAACGTGAAGGAGTTGTTGGCATATTGGTCGATTGCGGCCAACATCACGGCGAGCAAGGCCGCAAATACTGGTCTCTGCATGCAAGCAGGGGAAGGTTATCAACGTTTTGAACACTCCCCTCTGTCAAGGCAGATCCGTTCTCTTCTTTCCGGAATCTAGAAGGCCTCGAGCAGTGGGTGCGACGAGGAATGTCACGCCGCGATCGCTCTTCCTCCTCTTCCCACCCCTTCTTTGACAGTGCTATCTAGGGCACCAAGTTCCATGCCTCTTACATTCAATCCTTTCGCCACCGAAAAAGTACTCTCATGAGCTCTACTCAAGGGGCTTGAGGTGACCGATATGATCCAAGTTGGCGGGTACCTGAACTTGGGGTCTGCTGCGTCGCGCCGCGGCGTTGAAGACCACCCACACGGTCCACACCCATGCCCACTTGTACAAGCATGCGATGTGATGCAAGCACAGTACACTTGAGTGACCAGGTCGAAGAATATGTTGATCTTCACTATGTGCGTTCCAAGTCTTGAGGTTTCTAACCCTTGCCACGGAAACGGAGTGTACACAATTCTGTCTCGTCAGGGGAGACATTCCTGTATCACCTTCCCTCCCACTTCGAACAAACTTCGAAGGGGAGTGATTGTTGTGGGAGTCAGGTACACAGATCCCAAGTCCTTCCAGAACGGAACAACGGTTGTCCCTTCGAGAACCTGCGCCTCGGCTGGGATCTTCATATCCTACCGTCGTGCCTATCCGAGGCTATCACCCTGCGGCTGGACGGAACCCGCAGGCATCTCCTTCTCCTTCTGGTTCTCAAGTCTACCCAGTCTGATCATCTTTGCCTTAGCCTCGTGTTTAAAGCCTTCCCATGGTGGGTCAAACGACGATCTCCTTGGGGGGTGGGCGCGAAGTTGGGGGCTGGCTGGTGTAACGCGTTCTGTTGAACCGGAGTTTTCATATATACAGGCTGTCTGCGCGACAAACGAGCCTTGCGTGTGCGTCGTGGAAGGAATCCGAGCATCCGGTGCGGCGCGTGCGCGAGCGAGTTCGCTGCGGGTGGTCGATTCCTGGCTCGCTTGGTTCCTGCGTTTTAGAGGCTAAACGAAAGAGGTAAGTACATGAGTTCGGAATACAAGGCTCGAAGTGAAAGCGAGCCAGGCGCCAACCCTCGGAAAACACACACCTATCGCCACAATACGAAGTTCATCGTCGCGTATTTGGCTTAGTCTGCCTAGTTTAGCGCAGCGAGTGTGCGGCGCTAGTTCGCTGCGCGTCTGCTTGAGTCGGCTCGTGTCGCAAGGCGCCCGTGCATGCGGACCTTGCGTGCGTCTCGTGGAAAGGCGGCATCGGAGCGCACGCGTATAGCCCAAGCGGCCTGCACGCCTACGCAGTCCCATCCAAGCCATTCGGCTCAGCGTGGACGCCCGAGGGTGGTTCGCTCCGAATCGGTTCTTTGAAGAAGGTCCTTGTAAAGAAGGGCGGCATCGGAAATTAAGCTTCCCCTTGGTCCGCGTTCCGAAGTCTAACGTTCTCTCGTTCACTCGATCGTAGAAGTATTCCGAGTTGAGGTCTAGCCGGTTCGAGATGGGCGCTTCGCTACTTCCGAGTGCCTATGTGTGATCAGGCAGAAAGGCCTCATCGTATTCAATACCGTGCGCATGTGAAGAGAGAGAGGCAGTGATCTGAAATTTGAGAGCTGATGGAGGTAAGGATCGAGTTGTGAGGCGGAGAGCGGGGGAGGCAGATGGTTGAGCCGACCCGGGTCGAGGTCGACAGTGGGTTCAGGAAGTTTAGAGCGGATCTAGTATGGAAGAAGAGGGTAGGTGGTGGTAAGCATATGAACGGGAAAGGTAAAATTACCTTTTGTTGAAGACTACCTCGCTATCACCGGTAGATGCCAATGGTACAAGCCACCCTCTACTTGTGTACCATGTGCATGAGCGCTGAGCGAGTTGAAGCCACAATTGGGGTGAAGGTAGTAGCGTTGCAGCCTGTAACCACTCGAGCGTAGATCTCAAGTCGGCGTACGTTCAGCAAGTTCGACTTCACACGAAGTGTGGCTTGAGCATAGATTAGTTGGGAACGAGATGGTAGTCCACGCCACCACCGAGCTCAGCCTATCAGAAAGCGGATCTGTACAGGAGAAGAGGGAAGGGTGGTAAGCATCGAGGTACAAGGAACAATTTGTGTACGAGAAAGGTAAACTTACCTTTACCGAAGCCGCTCAAGCCTCGAAGCCACAGGATCTTTCAAGTTGGATCCCTTTATCACCGGCTCGAACCATATGCAGTGTACACACGAGCTTGGAACGACATTGAAGACCAGGCGGGATACCGCATCTTTAGCCCGCATACACCCCACTTCGAAGAGCGGATGCCGTAGATCTCACAACGGTGAGTACAGTGCGCATAATAGGGCACGCGACCGTCGATGAGAGCGGCGATACCAAGCTACCACGCAGTGGAGAGTAACGCAACGCAACGCGAGCCCACAGTCAAAGTGCGGTGGAGAGTAGAGTAACGAAAGTTGCGGAGATCCTTGCCCATCGCGGAGATAGAGAAATACCATCCATCCATCCAGATCATAGATAGTATTAGTAAACCCACTCTACCATCCCAGCCATCCGAATCCACCCTTCGCCCACCCATGTCGAACTGGTGTAAAGAGCTTCGTAAAGCCTAGAGCAGGAGCAGTTCCATCCAGTTTAGCGTCGTGGAAGATGTCTTACTCAGACGGCGGAGGAAGGGGGAGGTGCAGGTTGAGCTCATAGCTTGAGTAG
>JANDKE010000611.1:0-22449 GCA_027627275.1 Coprinellus aureogranulatus | reverse complement strand
CGGGCCAGGATTCCTGTCCACCATGTCTTCCTAAGGTACGTGCTCATGGGCCTCGGCAATGATCAGGGTGGCTGACTTCAATCCTGCCAGTCGTCCGCGAGTACAACGCTAAGTAGGGCATGGGAACACGTCGGCCACGACAGACGTTTTTGGAGGATTCGCAGCGAGCCTGTCGTGAACTCCGGTATTATCTTATCTCTCCGATCTTATCCTTTTCTTTATCTTATCTCATCTCTGTTATTGTTCTCCTCGTTGTTCCCTTCCGCGCTGCCACACTTCCCCCTGTTTCCACACAACGCACTGCCTTGTACTGCCGCCCTTATTGTTCTCTCCATTCTTGTATCCTTCTTTATTCTTTTGCGTTGCCTCGCACTGCCTCGCTTATTGTCTCTCATTGCTTCGCGCTGCCTTTTTGTTTTCTATCTTGTTTCCATTCTAGACCGCCTTATTGTTCTCTAACGTATATAAGCCCACATACCTTAGCCTGTATTCTCCATTCTGACCTCTTAGTCAATCCACCGCTTATCTCCTGCTCTTACTCTTGAGTGGCTATAGGGTTGTTCCCTTAGCCGTTCTGACCCCTGCTCTACCGCTCCACCGCTCGCCGTATCTGCCCCTATCGCTCGCGCGTTCGCGACATTAGGTCAGAATCCTCAACTGCGCTGGCGACTCCGTTATAGTCGTCCCCGCAGACCGCCAACCGTACCACGGAGTCGACTAGCCGCCCAGCGACCCCGCCCAGCCCGTTACTCGTCTGCCACGAGTTCTGTCACACCTTCGATAAATCATCGGCCACCGACTGGTACCTCGACGAACCCGTAGAAGGAGAAGAAGGCGACTGGTACGAGTGCGCCTATCAACCGTGCCCCAACAGATACAAGCGTCCCCACTTCGACTCTGGAGACCTAGACAACACATCCAAGCCAAGACCAGAGGACCAGCACGACGAAGCGGACGTTGCTAAAACCAAGAGAATCCGTCAGGAAGCCAGGGAAGCGCGAAGCCAGCTCAATACCAAGAACTACCTCGCCGCCAAGGAAAAGAGGGCTGCAACCACCGTTGAAGGAAGGGCACAACTCCGCCAACAAGAAGAGAAGAAACTAGCAGAGGAAGAACCCCCGATCCGCAGAGTACCTCCACCAGGAACACCCGCCGTTGAACCCCTGGGAAACCGCCCTATCAAGGACCTACCTTCTCGAACCGTATCCCGCGCCGCATCCCGTGCTCCTACCAGACCCGGAACCCCGTTAACTGTTACCGCACCCCTTCTCGATCTTCCGCCTATCGTTACCCAACCCGAAGTCGCACCTGCCCCTGTCCCATCGCCAATCGCCACTCAACCTGCCCAACCCCAGACCGCCACTGCTTTTTCCCTTCCCTCGCCTGCCCAGACCCGTCCCAGTTCCCCCACGAACAGTACCCTGCCATCCGTTACCCCCATCTCCCATTATCGAAGAATCCGAGTCATCCCAGAAAGCCGAATCTGCTCGAAGCCCATCACCCATCGCAATCGACTCCAGTCCCGAACCCAGTACCGAAGAACTATCCTCCACCAACATGGCCGAACTAGCTGGTCTTCTCGCCAAGATGGACACCCTTATCACTATCATGACTGCCCAGAAGAACGCCGCCACCACCAACAAGTCCGCTGTCCAACGTCCTGCTCCCTTCAAATCCGGCACCAACGACGCCCGAAGGTACCTCCAGTACTTCACCCTTTGGGCGCGCGTTCAGGGACTGCCGATGAACGAAGGAACCACAATGGACCCCAAGCACTGGATCTCCGCTTTCCTATCTGGACTGGAAGGGGAAGCAGCTACCTGGGCCTCCCAGTACCTGGAGCAGATGATGAAATACTACGCAAAGAACGCCACGGATTGGAAGGACGCAGACTTCCCTGGTGGAGGAGACTGGAACACCTTTGTTGAGGAGTTCAAAACCCGGTTCTTTGCTGCTGACGACGCCCTTGCTGCACAAAGGGAACTTGAAACCATCTCTCAGGGAACGTGCTCAGTTGCGGACTATGCAGCCAAATTCCAGGAGGTATCCGGACGTACTGGCCTCTCCGACACCGATCTCATTGTCCGCTTCAACAAAGGACTAGCCCAGAAGCCCAAGGAATGGTTGACCCTGGCCTATCTCCAGAAGCCCAAGCCCAAGACGCTCCCCGACCTCGTCAAGGCGGCGATCAAAATCGACTTCACCATGCGTGGAGTCTCTAAGGAAGGAGGAAAGGCCACTACTACTGCTGCTGACCCCTACGCTATGGAGATCGACGCCAACCGTACCGGGGGCAATGGGCGCACCCGTGATGACTTCATGCGTGAAATGAAAGGGAAGTGCTTTGGCTGTGGATCCTCCAGCCACGTCAAGAGGAATGGGAACCATGGAAGCACCAAGTGCGACTATTGCGGTCGCCTCGGACACGTTGCAAGGGTTTGCCAAGACCGTTTCCTTGGACTCAACAAGGGTCGAGGCAACTGCACTGGACAGCGCGTCGCCGCCACCTCAGAGTTCTCCCTGTTCCCTGAAGATACCCCTACTGCTTCCACCTCTGCGCCCACTCCTCGCTGCCCCTACCAACGACATCGACATGGGCACCGTCAAAGCCATGCTCGAACGACAGGAGAAACTGTTCGCTCTCCTCACAGCCAAAGCTGAGGGTTTTTGAGGAGGGTGCCTGGACGTGCCGCTGCACTTGCACCCGTAGTTCCTTACTCTGTCTCTGCCTACGATTCCATCTCATCTTGTACACTAGCATCGACCCATGAAATCGACTCCTCTTCATCGCACTTTAGAGTTCGAGTTAATCTTCGAGGTCAAAATTGTAGCACCGACACCACGGCCATGGTGGACTGTGGAGCCACTGCCCTCTTTCTGGACCACAACTTCGTATCCCGTCACCGTATCACCACCTTTCCCCTCCGCCACTCTATCGACCTCTTCAACATTGATGGATCTCCCAACACCGCCGGACGAATCACCCACTNTNCCCNCCTNNNNCTAACNNTNNNCCTAANCNTNANNNTATGGACTGACTTNCTGNTCACTGNNCTNGGAGGAGAAGANGTAATCCTGGGACTCCCCTGGCTCCGACNNGTTAACCCCTCCATAGACTGGGCCAAAGGATGGATTCGGACCCCTCCNAAGTNCTCTTCCNTTCAGGTTGAGGAGATCCCNGAGCANCCATTCTCCTCAATCGGCNCNACCACCGGGATCAACGGGACCTTACTGGACAANNNCTCTCCGGAANCCCCTGCCNTACCAGACCCCTCTCCTATCCCTGTCCCGGACATACCACCCGGTCTCCNNACNTACNAGGAAGGATGCAACTTTGGATGGAAACGACTGGACCCTGACCCTGCGCAAGTACCCCTGCCAAACGACTCAGACAATGACAATGGTTCTCCACCTCTCGTCCACATCCGTGGAAATGGAAGGACCCGCTGGGCTTGGCTACGTGCTGGACGTATCAAACACTTGACGGATGATCTCTGGTGCGCCGCTGGCTACACGGTCTCCCAGCAGATCGCCGAGGAAGCATTCAAGTCCAAACCGGTTAAGACCTTTGAGGAGATGGTACCCCCATGGTACTACTACCGACAGCACGCCCGCATCTTCTCTGAGGAGAAGTCCAAACGGTTACCCGAACACCAACTCTGGGATCACGCTATCAACTTCCTCCCCGACGCCCTGCCCACACCACACACCAAGGTCTACCAATGTCCCCCAATGAGCAACAGGAACTTATCTGCTTTCTGGAAGAGAACCTCCAGAAAGGCTACATCTGCCCTTCCAAGTCGCCCCTCGCCTCTCCCATGTTCTTTGTCAAGAAGAACGATGGTAAACTGCACCTCGTGCAAGACTACCGGAAACTCAACAAGATAACTGTCAAGAACTGTTACCCATTACTCCTCGTATCCAACATCATCAACCGCATCCAAGGTGCCAAGTATTTCTCCAAGTTCGATGTACGATGGGGTTACAACAATGTACGCATCAAGGAGGGAGACGAATGGAAAGCTGCCTTTGCTACCAACCAGGGACTCTTCGAACCGCTTGTCATGTTCTTCGGCCTCACCAACTCCCCTGCCACCTTTCAAGCCCTCATGAACTCTATCTTTGCTGACCTCATCATCAAAGGAAAGGTTGCTGTCTATCTCGATGACATCCTAATCTTCACCGCTACCCTTGAGGAACACCGTTGATGTGGCATGCTGCCGTCTACCCACAAAAATTCGCGAATATAATGCATTTTACATGTCTGCGCGAACCTAACTATTTCGAGAAGGGCAATAGAGAGTTGTAGAGTACCCGCTCGGACAACTAAAGGGCTCGCGAGCCTGGTGTAAGACCTGCGAGAAGCCATCATGCGCATTCTCCTGCGAGACGGTTCGTTCACCCATTGACGAGTATGAACACTTGCGCTGATGACCCTCCTTGACGATTTTAGGTGCTTTGTACTTTGGGTACGGTTGGCTTCCTCGCAGTCGGGAAGGTACTCAATCGCAACACTTCATTCCTGCAGAATGATGTCCATACTCACGTCCTTGACGATCGCCAACTATCTTGTGAGTGTGCGCCTTGCCTGCAGTTGATCGGAAAGGACTCAAAGCCAAGTCGCAGGTGTTTCGGGTTTGTTACTATGCTCTATATATCTCTGCGGCAGAGCACTGACTGATCAATGGATTGCAATATTCTAGCCTTACTATCGAGGCAACCTTGCTACACTCACGAACAGGTACGTCGCTCCGACCTTATCTATGTCCAACCAGCTGAAACTTCAGCGGTCACTCCACACCAGTCTCTCGTCAATCATGATTTCAAGGCTTCTATTCAACCTACGAGATCCGTCCCTATGCTGTCGAAGTCGCTACATCTCTGGAGCAACCACCATCTCGCGCCAACAAAGGGCTTCATGGACCGATGTGGTGTCTATAGACGAGTCTGTCGAACACCAGCACACCATCGCATGCATGGAAAGAAACCGGGAAAACCAACAATGGACAAGCACTATTTCTAGAGCATGATGGCAAGACCCGGGTGAACCTGTAAACGATTCTCAGCAAGGAATCAGCACTGTCACGATGACCTGCTCCAGGCGGAGGGATGGCGGGAAGCAGTGAGTATTGTAGTCACCTACAATACATAGACAGGGAGCAACAGGCCCTTCTCGGCGTACTCCAGGGCTGGCTATGCCGTTCCTGTCCTGTGTTGGATTACAGTCACGATTAGAAACAATCACTTAGCGACCGTTTCGTACCTCGGTTTTCATGTACAGTAACGTATATATGACTTATGAGAGTAGAAGCAACCGCACGCCTCAAATCAAGGCCAGAAGGGCCAACAATGCGCGACATGGTGCGTTGCTCCTCGCAATGGGCGCTAAATCAGTCCAGTTGATGTTCGTTGGCTTGCCATAGCCGGGCCTGGATTTGCTGTCCGTGATTGTCTATTCTGCATGGGAATGAGTGGTGCGTTGTACATATCGCTTCGGTCTTAAAACGGGTGGAGGAAAAGGCGAATCTACGAAAAATACGAAGAGGATCCAAGAAAATAGAAAAGACTATCATACATTAGCGGAAAGGATTGTGCCTAAGATATCCTTGCGACTAAACCGAACCGGAATGAATCAGGATCAGAAGACAGAACCGAAGAGACCTCGCTGGCGCCGCTGCTTGGGCTGGGGATCGGCCCTGAGAGTTGAAAGGCTGTTGAGCTGCTTCATGACCTGCAAATGGGAGACATTAGCCAAATGCCACGATCCTGGATTCTGAGCGACACACCTCCTCTAGCTTGTCTTTCCGTTCTTGCAAATCGAGGTGTCGACGAATGACGGGATTTTCACGCGCAAACTCTACGATCTCCTTGCGGTCGAGGTCGTACAACAAGCGGGTGTCGATCTCTCGAGGGAACTAATGCGCCGTTAATGAGGGTATCTTACTGCGTGGACCATGGAGGCCGACTCACTTGATAGAAGAATTGCTCGAGCAGCTCGATGTTGATGAAAAGTGTAGAGGTGTAGGCGAGTTTGTCGGCGACGACGTCAAGAAGGCTTCCGGGCAGAAGACTTCATTCTGAGGACCAGCCTTACACCGCTTGGACCTCAGTGCTGCCAGGCGGAGTTTCAGGATGTTCAACCGTTCGCTATACATCATAGCGTAGCGTGCTGTGACCATGTCAGCTCGATGCATATAGATGAAGAAGACTGCATGACACACCGTCGAGAATCTGAGCAGGAGGATAACGATAGGATTCCGGCGAATCATCTTGCTGCAATGCCAATTTAATGGCAGCGTCGCCCTCATCCCCGTTTGTAACACCCTCTAACCGTCTGGCAGCCTTCTCCTTCTCTCGCTGCTTTTGCTTCTCCTCCAAAGTCTTCACATACCCAATCAAGGATCCCAGTCTCCTCCCACCTCCCACCTTCTTCCTGATCTCGCTCAGCTTGCTCTCACACATCTTCAGCTCTTTCTCGTACAATTCCAGAGCCCTCTCCCTGCCAGCTTCCCACTCCCTCGGCTCAACATCCACATCGTACTTGAAAGGCTTGATGCAGTTCTCGACCTGGTCACTTGTGACACCGATACGATCCCGAAGAATCATGTGCGAGAATTCAATGAGCCTTTCGGCGGCCTTGGGATGGTAGGTAAAAGGTTCGCCGCTGGCAATGGACTCCATCAGACTTCGGAGCCCATCGGCGACGAGTACCGTTGAGTCCCTACCAACCCCAGACTTTGTCAACAGGGATGATGCGGCATCCAACTTGTGCTTCCAATAAGGTTCCACCGAATCGGGTGTCACCTTGGGATCGAGAGCAATCTGGCCGAGTTCCGGGGCGCGCTTGTCCAACCAGTAGAGTTGTTCCAGGACGTCCATGACCTTGTCCTCAAGCATGCTCTTGAGTTTGGCACGGATGATGGGCTTCTTGAACTGCTCAGCCGCATGCTGGAAACGGAGCTTGAGGGTGTCCATCGTCTCCGCAACGTAAGATTCAGGTGAAATTCGGCGGTCGTTGTATTGCACTTTGAACTGGTACGTTGCTTCCTCGAGTTCCAGCTGCACGGCATTGGTGATACCATGAAGGGACGAGGCATGGATGATTCCAGGACCTCCATCAACCTCCTTCGCAGGGTGTCAGTGCCCACCATCATGGATCCTGACTGGAAAACCTCGGAGTGGCTCCCAAAGTAGTCCCTTTCACCGCGTCCGCGCAATGAGGGCCGTCGATTCGCCTTTCTTGGGCTTGTCGCCGGATTTCGCGACCGACACCGACATAGCCGAGGTGGAGGGTGGTATGGGGAGGGTGGGATGGTGAAAGAAGGTAGGGTAGATGGTAGCCGAGCTGCCACCACCAGCCACCACCGTCGTCCGGCGGCCAGGCCGAAAGGGTAACCATAAAACTAGGCGGATGAACGAACGTGAAAGTGCTGGCAGCGGGAGCGGTGAGGGGCAGAGGGCAGAGGGCACGAGTCCTCTGAGAAGGTGGATAAACGCGAGATACCGACAGTCGAATGGGAAAACCAGGCCACGTTCACCGATTAAAGGAGCTTGGACTGCTTGAGGTGTTGGCGTATGACCATATCTCTCACTGCATAGGAAGCGTCGGTTACTCATTGCCTCTTATGTCGTAATTAAAAGAACAGGTACGCACCACTTGCAATAATACCGGCGGTTGTTGCTGCATCCGTAACGCTCGTGCAGAAGACGTAGAATTTGCGAGGGTTGGGCGAGTACTCTCTGTGTATCGCCGCAAACTTGCCTCGGAGGTCTACATTGGCTCGAGTGAGACGGTGTAGCTGTGTGGAAATAGTGGGTGCAACATACATTTACTGACACTGTCGAAGGTATTTTCTCGGTCCCCATATGACCGGACATATTTCGCCAATCTACGAGAATGGCCAGGCCATAGAAGTCAGGTTCATCAAAAACCAAAGAATACCAGAAAAAGGCTCACCGAACCCCGTCCTCGAGCTTCTTTTTGAGAATGTCGCACTTGTTCAAGAATAGCACGAGGTCGACGTTCGCCAGCAGCTTGTTCGAGCACACATCTTTCCAGAGGAGCACAGAGTCTTCCTGTAAGGGTGAACGGAAGAAGCCTCGATGAGATATCGGATCAAGGGTGTGCTCGAGAAAGATACGTACCAAGCGATTGACACCTTTATCCTCAGAAAGGGGCTGATCAAAGGCAGATATGGGAGCGAGGAAGATGATTGCGTCCACGTCGTCGAAAAAAGGAACCCAGGTCGCTGTAAGTGGAAAACGTCAAAGGTGAGATACGTGAACGTGAACGAAGGGTGGCTGTACTCACGTCTCTACTCGTTTTAGATAGGAGCAAGTAGGTTAGCCAAGGAGTACGTGGAAAAGGAAGCACGTACCACCACTTCCCGTAGGCTTTCACCGCTTCTCTTTAATAGTAAGAGTCTGGCCTTCGGCAATGGATGACCTCTTCTCTCGATTGTCCGAGCCTACTTATTGCCAGGCAGCCTAGAAGACCGGCTCGCTTCAGAAGCCTGCGAACGGAGTCAGGGAAAGGCCGAACCCTGAACGACCTTCGCAAATCACAAGAAAATCAGAATTTAATATCGCTTGACTCTTGCTCTTTTGTGAAAGGTTGAAACCCTCACCAACACTCCTGAGAGCTCATGCACACTATATGGAGTTTTCTGTGAAGAGGAAGAGGCAAAGTAAGTAAGTACTAATGAAACACTCAGGATGGTGAGAGCGACAGGCGCGGAGTCCAGGACCGGTATGCGCAACACGCAGCAGGCACATAGCACACTAACTCACATGCGGCATCCAAGCCTCAACAGCAGCGGTCACAACGGCTTGACAACGAAAGGCAATAGGTCACCGGCTCGCGTACACACCTACGATAAACCCGCTGAGCCCGAGGCACGCGCGAGCTCGCAAATCTAAGCGCCCAAGTCCACCCACGCGCCAACCTCGTTGCCTTGAAAACCCAATCTCGCATCGGCCCACTTCAATCTCCCTTGCCAAGGGACCAACGATCTCCAAGAACGGCACCACAACCGAAGGGAAGGAGCGGGTCCCCTCCTTCCTTATACTGACGTGAAAGCGCTATCTCGCGTTTCGAACTCCCAAACTCTAACTAGAATTGGAGCTTGGACGCGCTTTGTGGCGTGCGCCTGGCGAACTCCAAAAGGTGGGAGGGGACCGAAGGTCTAGCTTTGATTAGAAATTCGGGTTCCTGGCTATACTCTCGATGGTCACCCCGCTGTGGGACGCGCACCGCGATCGTCACTCGCTTTACCCAAAAGCGATAGGTCGGCCGAGCGCCTTGTGCGCTGGTTCACCTCGCCCTTGCCGCCGCAAACTCCAATTTGAATACAATACCTCTCAGGCTGTTACGGAAGACAGGTGCGATCCAATTGACTTGATGCTGGGAAGGCTATGAATTGTGAAGAGAAATGTGAAGGTAACTCTCAAGGGAGAGAGTCGCTGATGTACTAAGGGTCGTATCCACTGTTTCGTACCCCACGTACCAATTCGCGTAGACCTCCTGCCTAATTCACTTTAGTCTCTTTCCATGTCCTTCACTCTATTCTTATTTTCCGTGGTTTTCGAGAGCGCTCAGTGGCGGGTGCGTGGATTATGCTGAGAAATAGGCTAGGAGGTGCCAACCGATCGTCAGGGGGCGTTTAGACAGACGATAGGGCTTTTCTGACGGAATAAAGGTGAATGCGTGACACCGATGAGGGCGAAAGGCATGAGGTGCAGGGTATAGTGTGGGCACACTACCAGTCTACCTGTTCGAAATTTTATTATCAAGGGTTCTCAGCGGTATATCACACTAAAACGTAAAGAGTGAGAGGTTGAACCGACTCACTTATCACCGCCCCGCCACTCGCGGTTCGCAACGAGGTACGTATCCACACGACCTCTCCGACACCGGCAGCTCAGCGATGTACACGCCACTTCGGTTCCCCTCACTCACCAGCGTCTAGGCGCCCTTCGGCGGTTCGCACGAACAATACCCTGGCTCGCCAATAGCGATAATATACGCTGTCAAACCACATACATCGAAGAGTCACATCCGGTAAACAGCAATTATACATCTAATCGAGCCAAATTAGAACATACCGACAATCCGGCCCCGGAGAGCGCCTGACCAAACCCAGGTATTCGCAAGTTAAAAGCGCTTCTCCCGTCCTTTCGTTCTCGAAGGATTTGTTTCCTTATATGTTTGCTCGTGCGACGCTCCGTGGTAATTGGAATGCATACTGTGTGTTGGTCGGTGTCGATAGGACTCTGTTGAAGGGGGAGTAAGATGAAGTGAACTGGCTCAGGGAGATGATGATGATGTTATACCCGTCGTCAGCCAAGCACATTACATTACCCATTCCCTGTCATGACAGAAGAACACGCGACGAAGGAACATGTCGTTTGTGGCTGGAGGTGCTCATCAAGAGAAAAAGGTGAAGAGCGATGAAGAACGTCGTCGTCGGCGGTGAACTTGCCTTTTACGCAGGTGCTTCCTGCGAATCCGTGTGGGTGGCGTAGATATGGATTTTGAATACGCCGGGTATTCAGTAAATTTTGGAGACCCTGCGTACGCCCACCAGAGTTACACGTTATTCAGGTTAAGACTCCAGTCTCGTGAGCAGCCCAGGAGGCAGTACCAAGCCACCTCGCCAGGTCCAGAGTCCACACGACTTGACACGAACAACGGGAGAAGTCGCACTTCTCACCACAACGACAACAAACCTTGTAATCGCAAGCTCCGTCCGCGACCCAGTTCTATCTAGAGTTTAGAAATCCAGAGTAGAATCGGAAGACTTGTGACCAGAAATACTCACTGACATCTTCCCTCCGTGGCTGTCTGTGTGATGCATCAAAAACCCCACTCTCGTATACCATACGTATGTGCGGACGTCAGTATATCTCCGTTCCATCCATGTTCATTTCTTTTCCTAACTCACCGGCTATACTTCTCCGCCCTCTCTCATANTCTCTTCACCTCCTCTTCATCGTACCTATCCATCCACGAAATGAAATGAACACCGGGAGCGAAAAGCTCACTAACAACGAAATGAGAAGGGAGAAGGAACCCAGAACAAAAGCCACCTGGAAAACATACCGTAACCCGAGCCACCATCAAGGTGTGGGGAAATAGACGTCGCCTGCACTCGTACCGTCCCCGACCAAACCCAGGAATCCGTTGCAGTTCAATTCATCACTGGCATGACCCATTTTTAGTTCCCGCAAGGAACCCGCCTCGTTGAAATTCGCCGGATTGCTGGGTTGGCTTGGTTGGGCGTGCGTGCGTGTTGGTCGCCGCTTCGTGTCTTGTCTCTTGTCATTCGCTTGTCATGATTCATCACAGCATGGGGAAAAGCAGTTCGTTTGATCATGGCTTGTGCTGCGGCATGTTGAGGAGGAAGAAACGACGATGTCGTTACGCTTGTGTCATGGTTGTAATAACGGTGTGGGGTACGATCCCCGGATGATCTGTTCGTTTGTTGAGCAACCTGAACGTTGTGGACGGACGGTTGCGTACCGGCGGCTCTCCACTCTCTGTCCTCCACTGTCCTCCACGCTTTCCTCGCTTCCTCGTACACTCGTCATCAGTACTTCCAGCACTTCGCGTCGGGATAGGGGTAGCACACGACCTTGACGCATCAGGGAACCCAAGCGCCCAGATAGGATGCGTTGAACGCTGTTGAACGCTCGGGTGCAATCCTCCCCCACAAAGCACACACGCGCTTCGCTTCGCTTAGCGCACAACCGGCGATTCAGCGCGAGGTTGTTCTCATGCGGAGACGAGGTTCGTCACTTGTTACTCTATGATTCATAGGGTCCTATGTACGGCGAATTTCCAATACATTACCAGCCTACGATACCACACGGCAGAATGAACCGAGCCCAGTCGTCAAGTCGTACGATTGGATTACACAACACACCAGAGAGAAAGCCGGATATTCCAAGCACCACGGAAATACCATGGAACTTGGAACTCGGAAGTTGGAGTGCAGAGATAAGCAGCTCCTCCCAGGAGCGTGGCTTGGTCTGAGGTCAGAACCTCTTACCTATCCGTGGCGTTGAGGTCATAGTTAACAGCATGCCGAGCAATTTAAGCCTATGTTTAGGCACACTGTATTCCTTAGGAACCTGAGGCGTGCACCACTCTTCCTTGATATTAGACCTGTTCCCTGGGCCGGCGGCAATAGAATAGAATCTGTGACAGTAATTTTGGGCAAAGTAGAGCTGGATCGTCTGTCGAAGCTCGACACTCGAAGCGTGATAAGGAAAGACAGAAAGAATAAAGAAGAATAGGCGAGGGTTCCTGGAACGCGCCAAACCGCATACCACTCTCGCACCAACACGCGTTTCCGTCTTCCTCTCAACATACGCGCGAACTCCCGGATACACCCAAGCGATATTCTGAGGACACGAGGACGGCGAGCGGCGCGCGGTTTTTTCCCCAGCACGGATATATGCCCGCGCCTCGAGCGCAATCGATCCTGCCTGCCTGCCATCTCCCTATTGCCGAGTGGATGTTCGCACTGACGATGATGGCTTGGTGGAAAGAATCTGTGACTAAGTCAATTGGGTCGAGTCGATCCTCCCAGGTCGGAGTCAACGATCGAAGACAGAAATAAAAGAAAGATAGAAACGAGGAAGAGAGAGCGAGGGTTCCTGGAACGCGCCAAACCGCATACCACTCTCACACCAAGGTCCAACGCGCGTTCCGTCTTCCTCTGAACATACGTGCAAGAGTCCGGCTGCGAGGTTCCGAGGACACGAGGACACGAGGTCTTCACGAGCGGCGTTTTCCCCACTGCAGCGAAGATACGTCTACGCCTCGAGCCGCAGACCGCAGCCCAGCCTGCCATCTTCCCGCCACCAGTTCCGACTCCCGAATCGAAAGCTCGCTCGCTCGCTCACTCGCGCTGACCGCTCGGAACGAAGGGCGATGGGACTGGGGTGGAAGGAGGCTATAATCAAAGCGTGTTAAGGGACGTGCACCGGAACATAGGACACGAGGCCAAATTCGCTGTAAAATACGCACGATATCCGTGGATAATTCGATTATTTGGGGACAGCGTGAACATAAGGGAAGGAGGCTGTGAACACGACCTCGGTCCATTGTTGAGCTGAGAACGTTCGCGCTGCGCTCTCGCCACACTTTCTTGTTTGTACACCAATTCGCAAGTGTTGTTTGGGTTACATTAGAGGGCACGGGAGGGTGGATGAAGTAAGCAACCCCGAAATGTATCGCTTGTCTCAGACATAGCCATTTCGGGAAGTGGGCGGTGCGCTCGGGGTGTTGAGCGCGAGGGTCGGTCGATCGGTTTGGCTTGCTTGTTCCTTGAGGGTATGGAAATTCATTCAGCATGTTGTTGTAGTCACAGAAAATAACGGGGTTGACGAAGAGGACAAGCGGGAAAATGAGCGGGGTGACTCACCGATAATACGACGGGTGAATCAGCAACGGAACGGCCCAAAGTAGAGGGAGACGCAAGCAGCGGCTTGACGACGGGGGTACCGACCTCTTGGAGGCCTCCTACCCAAATAGGCAGGAGATGATGTTGGAACGCGAACTGTTATATCATACGTTACGCGTAAGGGTAAAATTGCAAATTGGAATCAACGAAACGATCCATCAAAGCAACCTGGGAGAGCACCCGTTGCGTTGCTCGGTGTATGCGCTCTACCCATCTGTTCTTGACCGTTAACCACCACCATCCCCCCTCCCATCTCCCCGTCCCGTTGTCGTCGTCGCTTTCCTCGTCCCGCCCCAAGAGCTCGACGCGTTCTGCACTAGCGCGTCTCAGAAGATCAGCACCCAAAGCCCGACATACACCCTGAATTGTTTGGAAGCCCAGGGTGCTCTATCACACGCATTCTACCCGCGTCTCGACCCTTTCTTCTCCCTCCCGCAAGGCCGTGCATCCAGGACACGAGGCTTCCGCGCGTTGATATCGATATCTGAGCTCCGGGACTGCGGTGAGTGTATTGGCCTGTGGCAGAGGATGATGAGGGATGGCTGACGACAGTGCGTGGAGTTAGCTCGCTTAGGTAATAGTGCGAACCGAACCAGCGAACCGGGTTACGATGACCGCTTCCCAAACTGGGTTGGGTGGATCTGGATCTGGATCTGAGCGGTTCGGGATCTGCTTTAGTGGAGGCACCCCAGACTCTGAGCCTATTCACCTCTGTGCGTCCTTGCTTCTATATAATCGCCGTCCCTCCTCCTCCTCACCCTCCCTCCCATTTGCAGCCTGTCCGCAGACACCCCGCTACTGTCCACCTCGATCCCCCCCCCACGCCGGCGCAAGTCGAACGCCGCAAGAGCCGTTAAAACAGTATTCACCAAACATCGTGGTCGACGCAATCAGCTGTATATGCTCATCCTTCTCCGCCCGCCACACCATAGCGCGAAACCTTGAATCCTCGAAAGGTGGAGCGTCGTTCGTCGTACTCCATGGTTGTGTGAATAGAAACTCGGTGCTGGGGCAATAAGCCGCCTCTAGCGGAAATTTCATGGCGTCCGCGTAGTATATGGGCTGCTTCGTGGTGATGCCCTCAGATTCAGCGGCGTCAGGGCGTGCGGGGTCCTTCAGCACGCCTCGAAGTACAGGCTCCAGGGCATAGAGTGCCTTTGCTCGTTCGGCGTGGGAGGCCGGGACACACTGGCGTTTGGTTTCTGGTTGAACGATTTAGCGACTAGGTGGCGTGCGCGAATGCAACTAGGAGGCCGTACCCATGCGGTTCAGCCGGGCGTTGGCGCATTCGTCTCTGTGCAGCATATCCCAGTCTTGTTCCTGACACCCCTTTGAGCAGTAGCTCACGGACCGACAGCTTGCGCATTCATAGAACTTTGTGGCATCCTTGATGCCGATTTCGTTGTGCTGGGAAGGACGTGAATTCAACGTACGCTACGTGGGGATCTAGGGACACTGACCTCGAGGCAGGAGCAAATGAACGGTCGTCCGACTTCCTGAACCCGCAGGTGGAGCCAGTCCTGGTTATCCATAGCGTCCAGGAACATCCAGAAGCGCCGGGCAGTTGCCACTGCCTGTCGCCCCATCTTCTCTACCACCTTTCCTTCGGCTTCACGCAGTGCCTTGAGGATTATTGGATGCTGAGCTACGCGACAGATCTGCTGTAGCGGGTTTTCCATTGCC
The DNA here is from genome assembly GCA_027627275.1 of Coprinellus aureogranulatus. Classification (NCBI taxonomy): domain Eukaryota; kingdom Fungi; phylum Basidiomycota; class Agaricomycetes; order Agaricales; family Psathyrellaceae; genus Coprinellus; species Coprinellus aureogranulatus. The sequence continues at coordinate 7,297 of JANDKE010000611.1, read as the reverse complement.
CGTTTCGGCACGAATGGCTTCTCGGCAATTGCGTCTTCTGCTAAGAGTTCTAGCAAGCCCGCCTCCAGGAGCTGGGGGAGAACGTGTACGGCAGACCATGCTTGTGCGACACTTGTGTGAGCGAGCCGGTGTGCGAGGCACATTGCAGTCGACCCAGAGCTTCCTGACGACGCTGGAGCCTGTCGGTACTTGGATCCAAGATTCAGTGCGAGTGATGGAAAGCCAAGTTGGTAGAGCTCTCTATGGAACGCTGGGATATCGCCTATGAATAAGTGAGAGAAGGATACGAGGACGTCGAAGTGCCTGCAGTTGATTTCGCTGGGGTTACTATTCTTGTGAGATTCGGCATGTACGGTGCTCCATTCCATGCAGTAGTATGGAAAGCTTTTGGCGAAAGAGCGGAGGGTCTTGCGGTCGAAGGAAGCGACCGTTTTCCGGTAAAGCGACATCATAGGTGCCAAGTTCGCGGAAGATGATGTGCTGTGGAGGGTTTTTTGGATTATGTCGTAGTCAGAGGGAGTTAATGTAGTCTCTTCCGGAGACTTCGTCCCAGCCGCCCCTCGGATCCAGGACCTCAACAGAAATTCGGCGATTGTCTGAAGAGTTCCATACCCCTCTTCCTTCTCGAAGTGCGTGATACCCATTCCCAGAAGGTCATGAACGAATCTGGCGGCCAGGATATTTCCCAAACGGCTCGTCAGTTCCGGGTGTCCCTTTTCCGGGTCCACGACACAATGGCGGATACGGAACTCCAACGCAGTGACGAGATCTTGGATGTGTTGACTGAAGAGGGTGAAAACGTGAGCACCGTAGTTCTGGTCCATGTGTTCAGTGGAGGGAAGAACAGTATCTTCGATCACCTCTAGCACGGTGTTGATGAGGAAACCCTGTGGTGCATCTTTCCTGCGGAGGGGGGTGTCATCGTTTCGCGGTATCCGTGTGGTGCTGAGGAGTTCGAAAAGCGCTTCGACCACCTTTTTGGCGTCGTTCGCGTCCCTAGGCCACGATGTTTTAAGTTGCGATATCTGAGAACGGGACCCTGTTTGAATACCCTGCATTACCTGCGTCACATACGAAGTTCAGAGTTCTGGATTCCAGAAGCAGCACTAGCGTGGTAGACCGTACCTCGTCAATGCTATGTGTCGTTTGCCTTGTTGGAGTACCACGCTTCGCTCGATTCATCTTGAACGAGATCCGACGGAGAATGGAGAGTTCAGTTTGAAGGCTGCCAAGGTTCAAAAATCACACGCAGTTGTGTGCCAGTGGGTGGTGGGTGTAGTTCAAGCTGCGAGCCAAGACTTGACCGTCAAGCAAAGAGATATCTTCCTCCCCTGATCCACAGAACCTCGACAGCGATGGGTTCTTTTAGTCTTCCCAAAATACTGAAGTCGAAACGGGCTCTTGGTGCTTGAGTGTCATATACTTAGCCTCGTGCTACGAGGTTCTAACCGTCGTCTAGACGCTGTAGAGGGGAAGGTCAAGCTTTGGATTCTGCTCGTGGGCGTTCAAAATAAGGCGTGCCACCATCAACAGGCCTGAACGCGTCTTGCCTCCCGCCATCATGATCGCAAACTGCGCTCGACATCCCCTCCATGCATCCCGACGCTAGAGTATCCTCAAGAGTACACGAATTCCAACCTTTGTCTCATACCGACTGCCCTTGCCAGTCTGATGAATCGCCATCCAAATCACTCTTGATCTCCTTGTCGATTGCATTGAGACAAAATTGTGCGATGGTGCGATTGGTCCAAATTGGCGAGAGCGGCTGGAGGGGAAGGGATACGCGAGGATGGAGCAAACAAGCGGATCGACGATAAGATGGGGGATAGCTTATCCGAAAGTGCTGAATGGCCATATTCCACCCTTTAACGCCTCTCCGAAGTCATCCTCGTCATTCAAAGGGTTCGCGATCCAAAGCGCTACCAACCTACCAGATGCAACATCGATGGAACACGACTCTCTGGTCACTGACCGTTTCGATATCGAAGAGGAGGCGAACTGGAGGAGATACTATTTAATGGGGTGAAGGTCGGAATCCGGCGACAACATGACCATCGTGCGTCTGAGTTAGGCTCTCCCCACTGAACCTTGGCGCTCCGCTGTCTTCCGATCGCGAACGCCATGGCCACAATACGTTCGAGCTCTCTACTCCTAGTTCCTCTGTGCGCTGAAGCACTCTCCGATCGTCCATACCCCCCGTTCCACCGCCTCCTCCAAAGCCGTCCTCGTCACTTCAAAGGTTCGCCGTCCAACGCGTTACCAACCTGCTCGACGATACATCGACGGAGCATGGCGCACTGGTAAAGCAATCTTGTGTTGTTTGCGAGGCTGACTTATGGAAAGAGATGGTCCCAGATGAAACGAAGACGGAAACTTGGAACCGGTACGCAGATGAGGACGGCGGTGACCGGGAAGTGCTCGACTTGGGCCGTGATCACACTGTGCTCGAACACCTCTTCTCATGCATCTTTGGACTGAATGACCTACCCTACGGCCCAGATTCCTATCCTTATTGGCTCGACCCCGACTATTCTCGCCAGTTTGACAGTTCGCCACCCAAGACGTTTTGAACCTGTTCGACAGGGAACTACGTACTGGTTGTGTGCACTGATTCCAAAGGGCTGGCGAAAGGAACGGGATACGAGGGTGGGTCGAGGCCCTTGTCGTATCTACCAACGCCATTCTCGTCCCTGCAATAGTTCACCACCCGGAGCACCATCAGTATGCACGATAATACATCAGCGGAACGTGGTGCACCGGTTATGAATTCTTGCAGGGGTACGAGACTGGCCGGTGGAAGGAGACGCGAAGGGTCGGCTAGGGAAGGAGGATCAGCTATAGGACAGGTGCAACTATCCAGAGACTTGGAGTGCAGCTTGTCGTCAATCCACCACGATCATGCTGCGCTTGAGCCCTCCCATCACCTTGTGTCGACCCTGGACCCACCCTAAGGGCCAATATTCCATTCTTCACCGACAATTCTCATTGGTCTGACTGTTCGCAACCCAAGACGCTACACACCTGCTGCCACAGATAGGGCAGGATGTAGTGCATTGGTTAGGCTGCACATTGTGCCAGCAAGAGTGCCAGGGGGTAGAAACCGTCTTTATTTCGCCCATTTATGTATCTACCCCGACTATCTATGCCAGCCAAGTCCTTCGCCATCCAAAACGCTGTATACGTGCTCTCCAGGTATGGTGAGACGGAATCACGCATTGGTGGGATGACCACGGTTCGGCGAGGATGGTGGGTTGGAAGGTATGCCAGGGGACAGATCGGCGATGCCCTAGGATGGGACACAGTGCATCCGACCGTGAGGCTCGCTATCTGAAACCTAACCGTTACTGACATCCTGCGCTTGGTACACCCTGCTGCTCAGTCACCACTTGTGACACTTGGCTAAAGCTGGGATGCCGGATTTCCGCTCATTTCGTCTCTGCCCAACCCATCCTCGTCACTCCAACGGTTTGTCGTCCAAAGCCGCGGTGTCAATGTGCTCGATGATACGTTGACAGAACATGATGGCGCGTAGGTAAATAAATCTTGTGATACAGACGAGGCTGGCTTGTTTCGAAAAGAGATGCTGCACGATGGGTTTAGACTGGAGAAGGAGGCATGATCGATGTCAGCTATGGGCAGGTGCGACTTACGTATAGGGACTGTTGGAGTGCAGCTTGTCTTCGAAACGCTATGTTCGAGCCCTCCTCGCCTAGTGCCTCTTCCCGGGCTGAATAGCTATCCTGAACGCTCGCTCCCCACCTTTGTCGACTACCCTGACGTTTTGCCAAACTGACGGTTCACCACCCAGTGCGTGTTGTTTAAACCTGCTTGGCTGGGGATTACGCACTGGTTGTTTGCAGCGATTCCAAGGACCGGTGAAAGGAAAGGGATACAGGAGGGTGGGTCATGGAAACCTTTTCGTTTCTTCCAAGGTTATTCTCATGCCCTTATCGTCTCCACCCAAGTCATCCTCGTCCCTCCAATAGGTCTGCCATCCAAAGCGCTACCAAGCTGTTCGATGAGATATCGACAGAACGTGGTGCACTGGTACTGTGCCTTCTGGTAGTAGACGAGGCTGACAAACGGAAAGAGATGCTGTAGGGCGGGCTGGAGAAGGCGAAGGCCCATCCTAGCGCTCTGCTACCCTCACGATCGAAAACTCGCATCCTACATTGAAGTTTGTCTCAAACATCAACCATTCTCGCCGGTCTGGAGGTACGTTTCTTGGTGGCATCGCATATCCGGGGAACGGGGTCGAAAGGGTCCAGCGAGACCCGGGGTGGTCGTTAGACTGGGTCCTCGCTGCTGAGGTTGACCTGGAGCACGCCTGGCGTTGAGAATCTGTGCGCGACGGATGCGAGTGAGTGGATCATTTTACATACCTGCTCGATTCATGGGTTTTGCGGGGTAGATTTGTGCTGAAAAGGGCTGGATATAAGCCATTGTATGCTGTGCTTGTGCTGGGGCAGGACGTACTGGGAGTGTATGTCCTGTGTATTCACGGTCAAGTAAAGAGGACGAGGTTGTTTGAGTCTTTGTTTGGCGTGTCCTGCCCAGGCGCATTAGGTAAGCGGCGGCTTGCTTTGAGCCATTGTGTGATTCACCGACGACGAGCTACATGGTCTGTCTACTTCTGTCTACGCCGCCCGCACTGCTCCACGTCGACAGCGTCCACGACACGGCGAGCTCAGCGTGTACAGCGTCGTAACGGCGTTGCTGCCCCAGTTCATCAATGTTCATATGACCGAATCCAGGTGGTCTGCTGATTTCTAGTCTTCTTCTACGTCCAAGTCGCCCTCGACACCCGCACCCTCTCCTGTATCGTCAAACATCTCCTCATCGTATGCAGCATCCTCGTCGTCGCCGAACCCATCGTCAGCAGGGTTATTCCAGCTCGTTACACCTTCCTCTTCCCCCACAGTACCATTCACTTGCGACGCAGAGGCGTCGGCCGTCCCTTGGATCTCTTGTATCCGCTCCGTCAGCTCGTCCATACGGTCCCCAAGGCGGTCTTCCAGCTCTTCCACGATCTGTGGTCAAATTGAGTGACGCGGGTGAGCGGGCAACTGAGTCAGAAAGGGCGGAACAATAGTAGTAGAGAATGGAGAAAGGGTACGCACAACGTAGAGCTCAACCGGCGTAGTCGGCGCCAAATTCACAATCTGCAATTTTTCCGCCTTGGTCAAGTCGTACGGCTCGAGCGCTTTGACCATCTTCATAATCCCCTCTTCCGTTTGTCCAGACGTAGGTAGGTAGTCTGCTCCGAGATATTGAAGTGCCTGTATGGCAGAATGTTAGCATTCTCCTCCCACCCTTAGTGTACCGTAGCGGCAACGGGAGAGATGCATGGGCGGCAGAATAAACCAATAACCACAGACGTACCTCGACCTCAATCGTCCTCAGATTCTCACTCGTCTCTACAACCGTCGTATTATTCCCCGGCACAAGCTTCCCACTCGCCTCCTCCTCTTTCTTGATCCTCTGCATCGTCTTCGACCGCGCCAAATGATCCGCCTCGAGTTCCTTCAGGAGCGTAAAGACTTCATAGTTCGACAGGAGGGCTGAGCGTGAGTTGATGACCTGGCTTCACATATATGTGCGAGCGACCGAGACCGTCGAGGTTGTATGGTGGAGAGAGCGTGTGTGTTCGTACGAAGAGACGATGCGCAAAGGTAGAAAGAAGAGTAGTGATCAGAATAGGGCTTCCTTTAGATAGGTCGGACTGCCTTCACCTCCATGGCGAGTAAGTCTTAGGGTAGTAAACGTCCACCAGCGGTCATGGCAGGACGGGAGCAAGAAAAATCCCGGAGGTGCTTTGATGCTCTGATGTCCTCGTGACTCCACTCCTCGAATTAGCGCCCAATATTCCCTCTCCTCACCACCACACCTCTTATCTCTTGAAGGCCAGAATGACATTCCAACGTACTCCCTTTGGTTCACAGCCTGAGCCTGAGCTTGAGGCATTTCAACTTGTTCCACGGAGAGCCAACGAACCATTACTTTTTGTCTAGCGATAAATAGAGCCAGGCGAGCGCGTATCGTAGTAGAAGTAGAGTAGACGGTCCAACGAGGGGATTAAAGGATGCTAGGTATCGGTAAAGTATCGGACAGCCAATCGTACTATCCACAATCTATAGTACAGCTGAGAGTCCAAAGTGTGAGTCCTTTATGCAGGGTAATACCTAAGATATTAGGGTATGGTATGCTTACTGAACCGATACTAGCAACGTAGAGGGATGAGGAGGAGGGTTGGACGGTGAAGGATAATTGGAAGGGAGGTGTCACTACTACTACTAGACAAAACGCACCCGCCTGCGGTATACGAATTGCACATGGAAAGCTGAGAAACACGCTAAAAGCCAGAACACTGGGGGGAAAGGACTCGCGCACGACTAGAAAATGAAAGCAAAGAGAATGGCAGGGTGTAAAGAATGAATGGCACGAGTCCTTGAGACGATGATGCTGCAGAATGTCGTGAATGTTTGAAAATGAAAGAGTGTCTTTGAATCGGCGGAAGCGATGAGTGAGGGGAGGACGGCGAATGCAGTGAGGTAGAGATGACGGATGGGAAGCGCGAGCTCGGTATACCGGCCCTTCAACACGAAAGCTAATCAACGAGAAACACCACAAAAGTCGTAAGCCATGAAAGAGAACATGCAAGGGACGAACGTTACTCAAGAACGAGGAGCGTAAATGGCGACCAGAACGATGAACGGCACATAAGTCAAAACCGACACGACAGCCATGATCCGGCAACGTCTTCGCCACGACTTGTAATCTACAATGAACACAGAGAGAGCACCAACGTCAGTCAGTCAAAATAGCTTCAAATGAAACGGAAATGCGAGAGGTGATTTGCGTACCGTGTTCGACTTGCGGATCATCCAGTACGACGCCCTTTTCCGCATCTCCGCTGTCAAGTCTTCTGGTCCGCGGGATAGGCACAAAGAAGCCAGCGATCCACCATAACGGAAAGATAATGAACCCGATGAAGAATAGCCAAGAGTGTAGCGGGCTGCCTCCCCTGTCCGTCCACCCATTCAAAGACCACCGACTCCCGCCTTCCCGCACTTCGTCAGGGAAAGACAATGTCCAAGGGGTATCCTGAATCCGGGCAGGCTTTCTGGGGTCTCGCATGTGGTACGTGCTGGTTGTGACAGAACGGGTGACAGAGGGCGCATGCGGGGACATAAATGCTGACACAGGGATGGAGGCGTGTGACAGGCTGCGTCGCGATGCTGAATGGCGGGGAGCAGCGCCGCTCGCATGCGTATCCTTCGTAGAAGGTGGGCGGCTG
>JANDKE010000610.1:0-22479 GCA_027627275.1 Coprinellus aureogranulatus | reverse complement strand
CCCTTTGTTCGAAGGAACGTCAAAGGGTGCCAGAAGCGGTGGCTTTTCACTAGCGGAATTGCGAAGGTTAACCTCGGGTCGCGTATCGAGAGCGGGCGGTTGTTTGGGGGTGTACCTTACGGCACCGGCGGTACCCCCTTTGTTCTTGCCACGACTTCGAGTACGGTGCGGTGCTTCACTGGAATTCGAAGCCCCTCTCATCACCGCGTCGTATTTCCGCCCGGCCACTCAGTGATATACTCGTAGAAGTGTGATTGTTGGTATCCGGCGACCCTCTTTTATTCTAGGACGAGCGCCCGTTTACACCGTATTTGGGTGTTACGACACGACCACCCTTCCTTGGTTTCTTACGGCGATCACAGATTGCAAGTGCGCGCGGTGATACACGCTTTTTGAGTTGAGCGCGAGAGTGTCCTTATGCGGGAAGGATGGAGCCGGTAGAGGGGGTGGAGGTGTGATATAGGCAGCATTCCGGAGTACGGGTTATTCTCGCCTCACTCGAGCGCCTATAGATTGACGAACAAGGAGTGCGTCCAACTTCTCTTCCAGCTACTACTCCGGGCTACGGATGCGGACCTGCCTTCCCAACCATCGAATTAGAGGGAGACATTTAATTTCCGATGCACTCGTCTCGATCGTGTATTGGCTGTTGCTTACCACCACACTTTCCCTCTTTTCCCGCGTGAACATCAAACACTCGTATTTCACGCCAGGGATTGCCTGAAAATCACCCTTCCGCTTTTCCTCTGTTCACCACTTCACACATCACACCTCTCAGTCTGTCACCCTTCGAGTTTCCGCCTGCAGCACGTACGTGCCACCCCACGGCAAGGACGGGACGAATGCCATCTGTACTTGTTCTGACGACTTACGACAACAGACGCAATCACCCTTATCACTCTGTACAGCGCCTTAGGGTCCCAACGCGGGAAGGGAGGAGCCGGTAGTGCGGAGGAGCACGGTAGCGTTGAGTTCTCTTTCGGGAAAGGGGAGCTCGGGATTAGGGTAGGGGGTGCGTTATGGGCGTTATCCGAGTGCGTGCCTCTATTCGGCTTGATTGACTAGAAAAAAGGGGCGAGGAGGATGTAAGTATTCAAGTTGGTTGTTGGCGGAGACAGACGCGTGGCGGAGCCACGAATCAGGGCTGACGGGTGGGGGTGGCTGAGAAGACTAAGGAGAGCTCGGAAGGGTTAATTTCCGACCCCACGGCGTAGTCTTTACTCGATCGTGTACTTGGTGGCGTCGCTTCCTTCTGCCTTCCACTTATCTCACTACGTTGGTGCATTTGGCTACTTGAGGAAAGGTGTCAACCCGCTACGTACACGGGATGTATGATAGTAAAGGATAATTTCGGCGTATCTAGGTGAGGTGGGTCTTCGTCTTCGAAGTGAGGGGGGATATGTTGATGGGGAAGGAGAAGTGGTGCCTCGAGGCTGTTATGTGCATGTATACATACGTGCAGAAGCTCTGGTATCACCGCTTTTCTGCCAGTGAACGTTGATGTGTGGCAATTAGCGGCATCGCTTTGGAAGAAGTGATTTATCAGTCAAAGCAATGTGGCGGAAAAACGCTCAGAGTTGTCGTCTACGTCTGGTGCCGTAGACGGACGCACTTGAAGATGTTCCTTTCCGATTTATAGATGAAAGGAGTAGCGCTCACCCAATAGAGAGGATAGCGGTCACACCCATATCGATGATACCCCTGACTAAAGAAAAATGAGCGTACAGATGGGATTCATTGCGGAATTCACTCTCGACTCGGCCCAATAGAGATCACCTCCCCGGGAGGCTATCCATCCAGTAACGACCTAATAGCGTGAGCTCGAGGTCCTACCTCGTTTGCACTGTGTATGTAGCGACAAACTCGGGTCCGGTCATCCAACGACTTGATATCTATCCGAGTCCACGTATATTGCGGAGATGTCACAACTTCAGCGCATGATTAAGGCTTGGAGCGCGGTATGAGCGCTTTGATTGATGGGAAGCCTGGCCGCCGTGAGGAAAGGCGGTGAGGGCGGTATGTTATTTGGAAAGGTGGAGATGAACTCGTATTGATGTGCTTCTGTCAGTATGCGGTGCCGGCGTCGCGAAATTAAGTCGTGCAGGTTCTCGCAAGTGAATTCGATGTTGTGGACAGGTGTTTCGTCGGCGACATTGTTTGAGCGAATGAATGAAAAGCGTATCGATTGAACTTGCAAGTGCATTGAAACTTGATCTCACTAACCGCTAACTGATGCAATCCACGACAGATTAGCTTTGCCCTGCCACTAATCTATAGGTGCTATCTGAGCTAGCAGCTCTCAATCAAATCCAATAGTTTACTGCCTTATCTACCGTATCCTCCAGGGCGACGAACGTCAATGCAGTGCTCTGTATGCGTCTCTAAAAACACGCAATGTGTTATCGTTCGCGATGGTACCTCACCTGTACTGTGTAAGGAACGACCGCTCTACTCGGTCTAACTAATCCGGGACGAACACATTCAGTCGTCAGGGGAGATGATAAGATGATCCCGAGTTACGAGCGCCCGTCGCAATATATTCATGGGCGCTACAGCGCATCCGGAAGCCTTCGTGATGGCGGCGCTTAGATCTGATAGTCTCGAAATCGAAAAGGTGATCTACTGTATGTATGCAATTGCCCTGTGGGCCCCTTTACCTCTGTTCAAGAGGGCGAGGCAGTGCGGCGTCCCCGGTTTCAGCGAAGAGATTGAAAGTGATCGTGTAGTTAAAGATGAACCATTCAGTCTCGGAAGTATGAGGGTTGTGCGTCGTGTTCTAATAGGTGTGTTATGTCCAGTTGAGCTCCTCAGCTGAAAAGGGCCACAAAACGCAATTTCCGCTGCCGGTGGTAGAAATGATATGAAGCAGGATCGGGATTGGGACGAGGTACGCTTGACGCGGACATGTCATAGAATCCAGGTGTCCGTCTCTGCACAGCTTAGTACTACCTGTTCGCTTAACAGCCTCACCTCTTCCGTACCTACGCCTATATCACTGCGTGCCGCACACGAGGCCGCTTGTGAAAAAGCTTCGATCACCCGAAATCAGGGTGCTCTTGTAGTGACTCGGCAGGGTCCTTGTTTGAGTCTCATACCTATCTCCGCCTGTCCGTTTCGACGACAAGGGCCTGCATGATGCAATGAATGAAGCCTGATCAAACCAGGACTACGCGCCGGAGTCCGTGACACAGCCCGCATAGTGCTTGAGTACCGTTGAGGAGCGGCGTAGCATCCTCAAGATGGACCTCCGCATACAGTTTGAAATGAGTGATGATCCTGAGTACACTGCGGCTTTGGAACACGTTTCAAGTGGGGAAAGGGAAGATAGGGGCTTATCGCGCCGTTTGATGCGACGTCATTCAGGCGCGCTGATGCGCAGAACCCTAACCACAGCGCAGTAATTTTCCGCTGTGGTGATCGAGAATTTGCTGTTGCCTCTTGTCCACCATGACCGCAGCACTTTGTGCTGTGGTTTGCTCACTCTACGACTTTTTGGCTCTCCCAATAGGATCCTCTCTTCGGCGCCTTGACTTCATGCTTATCCTGTGGCTCCTACCTCGACTTTATAAATTGCACAATGGGTGACCATTGGTTCTCCTCGACATCCGCTACCAAACGGAATCTAGCCTGGTCTGGCAGTGGAAGGCTTGGCATCGTGATTGCCACGGACCCTCATCATCCCCCCGATGGATGTTTCAATTCCCCTGCGCGCTTGAATGCACCTTACATCCAGCAGATTCCAGCTGGCTTTTGTTCGGCACAAAGCTTCGTCGCCCCTGTCACAACGTACGCGAGTTGTCCCCACCTGCGTTCCATCAAGCATTTACGAGCTGTGGAAGCTCTACGTTCGACTAGTCGGATTAGCGATAACAGCGACACAACCTTACAGGAACACTGTTTATGCCTAGTTCTGCTTGCTCCTCGTTGTCTGCATCAAAAGTTGTCCAGCTCCAGGAAGCGACCGAGTGTGTATCGGCCATACCATCACGGTAGGGCTTCCCTGGCTACCCCTACCGCACTGTGATTACGACAACCTCTTCGCCCGATCACCTTAAGTACTCTGGCGCCAGTGGTTACTGCTAACAACCCATTTACCGTGCAAACGGAGAATCCTCATGGCTATCTATCACTTTTCCATGCGGTACGTATGCGCAGGTCATTGACTTTATTATAACCGATACGCCGATACCTGTAGAAGGACTTCGATGTCGCAGAAGAGCTTCTGGAGCCTCGAGGCGGATATGTTTAGTCTGCACTAAACCAAAGAAAGCACTTCCTGGTACCCTTATCACCGCTCGTCCACCAGTAACCGAAGCCCCAGCAGGACGGCGTCGGAAGTTGGCAATTTTCACACTTGCCCACACGCTGGGCTGATGACGGTGCACTGCGGATCGGTTTCAATGGCGGACAAATATGTGTTTTCCATAGGACAAGAGCTCTTGGATCTACAAAGGGTGCTGACTCGATGGCCTGTCAGCATGGCACTCGAATTGGGTTTCCGGATTCACCAACCTACGTGATGCGATTCGAGATCTCCAAGTTCACGAACAGCTTTATCGAATGACGTCGGCCGGCGTCTAAACTTATCTGATACCATTCTCCTGACAGCCTCGTTCCTTCAAGATGAATCACTGTCGATCTTTGCTTCGCAACACTCTGATAAGAACTTCACATTGCTTTCGATCAAGTTGGTTCGTAGGTCTAGGGCTCGCTGCGCAACCCTTATCATCGATCGCGGGAGAAGCGAGACGGCGTAATCTGGGGAGCCGGGTCAAATAGTCTTGCGCGGCTTCATTGCAGATTTTCGTCCCAACTAGACGGCCAGTCGAACGTGCATTGACCCTGCTCTTCACATTCCATGATCTCCGAGGTTTGTCTCCCATCACCGTGTCGGTTTCGGAAGAGGTTGGAGCGGGGAGCTGTAGCAGATGCACGACTCCACACCCTTTCGCCGAGAGCTCGTGCTTTGAGCGGGAGCGCTGTGCTAGGACCGACTCCGAAACACGAATCTCGCCCTCNTAGCGCTTGGCGGATTTCTGCTGCGGTTGGCCAGACTCGTTGCGGCGACTAGCTGGATGTCGGTGGGGATGGTGACCATGTGAGAGTCGGAGATCCCAACTCGCCCAAGGGCCAAGACCTGCCAGGACCGAAGCTCCACCAGAGCATATGCTTGGTGCTATAGCCCCAAGGCACGCATCGTGCTGTACAGTGCTACATACCTACCCTTCTGGGCGAGGTGGTAGTAGTCAATTAACTCACGCATAGGAGTCGTCCAGTCGGGAATACGTTGGGTTGGAAAGCCATTTATGGCGTTCCTTGACCCCTCAGCCTTGTTGAATGCTGACCTTCCCTGCTCCATCCTCTGACGAATGGGGTCCCTTCTCTACCCCAGTTCTCTCTGCGGCTCCAAGCCGGTACTACTACTTGATAAGAAGGGAATACCCCTTCAAAGTAGCCAATTCGGGGACGTCAAACCTTGTCTTAGGTGTNGAGAGCGTCGACTTCCAGCCTGCGTGACTCCCTCGATAGCCANGGCATCAAGAGGAGCACATCGCGAAGTCCTCTTTGAGATCAGGCGTCCCTAAGCGGATCGCTGACCCTTGGACCTTCAAGCTGAGANCGTCCCTACTCTACGTGTCACCGGNTCCACATCGCTCGCAGCCGTGACGGTAACGTAGACGGTCGTGCGCTTCATTCAACTCCAAAATGTCTTCCACACCCACTTCCCCGGCTCCAATTTACGCTTCTTATTCACGAACTCAGTCCTGGAACGAAATCATAGTTATCGGAGTAACGAGATGGTACGGCGGGGGAGAGGTAACCAGTTATTCACGTTGCCTTGGAAAGACGCAAGCTAGGTCCGTGCAACGCCCAGTGCATACCAAGAATGAACAAGCGAATTACCGAACGTCGCTACGATTTCTCTAAGACTCCAAGATTCAGGCTCGCGTCTTCATCTCCTCGTTTCTGCACATCGAAAGGAACCAGCTCCACCATTTCAGCACTTTCCCTTGGCGTAGAATGTCCTTCAACCTTGGGCGTTGCCTCATGGTGGCCTATGGGACCCATGTCAACGAGGGTGTCAAACAAGTACGCGACCAAGCCTGGATTCCGTTGCAGTCGGATGATGTCAGCTTCAAGTTCGGGGTATTTCTCTCTGCACGCCTTCGCCATCTTGTCGCTCATGCCGCTATGTAGCAGACCCAACGGGCTATATTCTTTGCTGCCTGCAACAGAATGAGGTTCGAATATAGCATACGATGGATGAAGCGCTCACGCATAGCTGCCCTCATGAGCAATGTGCCTAAGAATATAACAAGCAGCGTGCTGAAGAGCGACCCCAAACCGCCGACTCCCGAGAGTCCGGCGAGGACAGACTTGGTGCGGAAATCTTGAATCACAGTCCATTCGCTCCTGAGGTTCTCCTGTGAAATGGTTAGCGTGCCTATGTTTCTGTTCGTGTTGTTCGACCAGTTGTTCGTGACCGTGTAAAGGGGCTCTATAATGAAGGCACTGTCGCGGGTCTGGAAAGACATGAGTCACAAACGACTGAACCTTAACATAGTAACGCACCTCGAAGCCAAGAGTCGCGAGTCCGGGTGACTTGAGCCGCTGGCGGATCACAACGTCTACGACGCTGAGCAGATTAGTTCCAGAAAACAGGTGGATTGGCCTGGTTGCGGTGGTGACTGCGTCGAACTGCTCTGCCAGCCCTACGTATATGTGGACCGCCTGCGATACTTCGTCTCGCTGGCTCCTCGACGAGTCACCTGGGGGAAACAAGTCTGTGAAATCCACCCTAACGCGAATAGCTCGCAACGGTGGTGGAGAATCCCAGCCGACGCAATCATTCCAGCCAGTTGGAGGTTTCGATTGCAGGCACTCGAGGTCGAACAAATTGGCACTGTCTGAATCGCAGTTTCCTTGAGCAGGTACCATGGCGTCACAAGCCGTGCTGTTGATGTAGTAACCCGTGTCAAACGACCAGTCGATTGATACGGCGTCCTGTATGGACTTCAGTGCACCCTCTCTCACTTGCCAGAGCTTCCATTGCAAAACGACAATCAGTCTTAATCCTGTCGGTGAGTTAATCGATATTGCGACTCACCACTACCACTGTCCAATTAGCTCGGCTGTCGAGCTCTAATAATTCTTCAGGAAAAAAAGGCGTTCGAAATTGTCGGTGGGGAATCATCCCCATCTCGGCTACAGGTGAGTAGATGACCTGGTAGGTGGCAAATGCTATCATGGTCGCAATGGCCAAGACGGTAAAGATTCCACGAAAGACAGAGAGCCAACTAGATTCGCCACTTTCATATTGATCAATATACACGTGGATTGAAAACAAAAGAGTAAGAACACATACGGCACCCTAGCTTCCCAAAGCTTTCTGCCCAATAGTGTGAATGCCGCATACTTCCACCATGGATCTTGAGACATCTGTGCCACATCCACTCTGTCCGTCCATGCTCTCCTAGAGGTGCTCCTGAGCTCGGCCACCTCGAGGAACAGCAGCATCACAAGGCCGAGTGCAACTGCACATATAAACACTAGAATGAGAACGGTTTCCGGTGAAATGAGCGCATCTTTGGGCTGGTACGGCGATTTCAGGTCGACAATGAACCAAAGAAGAAGTCCGACAAAAACTGCGAAAGAATATCCGCTCTATGAGCACATGCAGGGCGTTCGGTATTATTGCGAGTGATTGAGAACTCACAGCAGGCCTCGAGAGATGTTAGAGGAATGTCCATCCATCTGCGCAAAGGAAAGCGGCGGGGGCCGAACATGCTGTTCTCGCTTAGCATTCTTGACTAGTTCATTGGCTTGAGGCGGAATACGCACCTTCCAACGTGATGAATTACCGTGCATATAACAAGCAACATAGAGAGCCAGACTCCCCATGGTAGATACGAGGGGTCATCTCTCCCAAAGCGGACCGCGCCACAAGTGAGGAGCGCTAGGGTCGATGCTACGACAAGGCGTAGAACGGCCAGCCGGGTGGAGACACCGGCCAGAAGCTGCAGGGGAGGTCGCGTCATATGTACGGACACGCGTTCGTGGGATGGTGAACCCTCCCGCCATATATATGCACGGTCTGTCGCTGTCCGCCATCAACCCACACCCTCGACGTGACGCTTGGAATGACATGGGGGAGACGGGCACTATTGCGGGGTAGCTGGCATATTGCTGAGAATGTGGCGCAGGGGCGATACGTTTTTACCTGATACTGTCACAGAGCTGCATTGGCTGCGTAGGACTTTACAGCTGTTTTGAAAAACGTAGACGTTTTCGAAGTTTCGTCTACTCGGAGATATTTCTCAATATGGAGACATGGCGCATGCCCGATGCAACACGCGACGGCGAGCACAGTTCCATCCTGCTTCCGCAAGGACTTCCTAGAGCAGCCAAGAACCCCGTACTCGACTGCCTCAGCAGAATCCTGGAGAATACCCCAGAATTTGCCCTTCGTGTCGCGGTATGCCGCGTTATCGCTTTGATGCGCTCAGCAACAGCCCTGATGAAGGCTATCGGCAGGGTGCCCGCCTGTGGAGTATCTGTGGTGCCCCAAGGGCGCTTGCCCATGAATAGGAAATGATGTCAGAGAAGGCGGAGTAGACGAAAGTTAGAAAACGTCTACGTTTTTCAAAATAGCTGTAGTGCTAGAAACGTGGACAGAAGAACGATAAGAGTGAGCATCCAACTTTATGCAAGCTGCTGACTTGAAGTTGAAGCTGAGGGCGGACCGTGGTGCTCCGGCACCGCCACCTACCTTGGTTACCAACCCTAACCTGAGTATCCATGGAAGATGCAGACCTCCTCGTCCTGTTTGCCAACGACTATCATACCACAAGACGATGAATCTTACAGAAAGTCAACAAGCAGCTCTGCTTATTGGATATCCGCGCAGTTGAGCACCTCCTCTGACCACTCAGTCGCCGACACTGTCTCAACCAGGTGATGAATTTGTATACGACCCTGAGAATTACCGCAAGTCACTATCCCCGGATTCAGTGAACCCCTTCTCAAGCTTTGAATCGAGCCCCTCCATTGCCTCTCCCTCCTTCTCGCGCGGTACCAACGCCATCGTCTCTTCATCTTTGCCCTCTTGATGTGGAAGCTGTACGAAACGATCCTCAAGATCTTGAGACACCTTCGTTTCTTGTCGTTCTATCTTGTTCCCGGTGTCGTGGAACCCCAGAGGCGCCATGTCAATAAGCGTACTGAGTAAGTACGCTACGATGCCAGGGTCCTTCTGGTATCGCTCGATGTCTCCCTCGAGAGCTGGGAACCTCTCCTGACAAGCCTCGGCCATCTGACTGCCCATCCCGCTGTGCAGGAGTCCGAACGGACTATGCTCCTTGCTCCCTGCCATCGGTACTTTGAGCAAGCTTCTCAATGGATGACTAATGATAGGTGCTCACTCATAACGGCCCTCATAAGAGACGTTCCGAGGAAGATCACAAGCAGCGCGCTCAGGAACGAGCCTAAGCCTCCTACACCCGAAAGGCCAGCCAGCACCGACTTATTCCGATAGTCCTGGATGATAATCCACTCGCTCTTCCTTCTTTCCTTCGTTATCGACAGCGTCGAGATGTTGGGATCGCTAATGTTGGTGAAGGGGTTGGGAATAGTATACATGGGCTCGACCGTGAGGAAGGTGTCATGTGTCTGGAGGTACGGTCACAAATCGTTCTAATTGGTGCATACATGGGTGCTTACCTCGAACCCAAGGGTGGCGAGCGCAGGTGAGCGAATCTGTTGCCTGACAAGGACATCGACAATACTCAAAAGGTGAGTGCCGGGGAATATGTGAATTGGACGCGTCGTGGCCACGATGTTGTCTGCCTCTTCTGCGAGCCCGATATACACACGCACTGCGTTGTAGATGACTGCTGGTTGTTTCCCTAGCCCTATCTCCGGATCGAACAACTCGGTGAAGTTGATGCTGACCCGAATGTTCGACAGATAGGCTTGCCCCAATCTCGCACAGTTTAGGCCTTCAGGGTAGTATCGGGCGAGACTGGACACACTTGTAACCTTCGACTTCGCAAGCAGTCTCTATCTGCCCGAGCTTCAGGCATAGAGGGTCCCCTCTGGAGTATTCACTATTCGAGAAAGTCCACCCGAAGTCTACTGCGTCCGCTACCGCCATCGTTGCGTTTTCACGCTCCTCCCAAACCTAAGACTGTGAGCACCATTCAGCGGACACCCGAAATCGATGTGACTCACGACGACAGCGGTCCAGTTTGCTTTCGCTTCTGCTTCACCCAGAACATCTGGAAGAATCTCCGTTCGGAACTGACGGTGAGGAATCAAGCCATTCTCCGCGATCGGTAGGATGATAACCTGGTAAAGGCCGAAAGCCGCAATTACAGATAAGGCGACGACAGAAAACACCCCGCGAAGAAGGGCGAGCCACTGTGCTTCACCTCTGATCGAAGGTCAGCATTGCACAGGATGTGTCATAGTGCGCGACTCACGGTACTCTTGGATCCCACAGCTTTCTCCCGAATATCGCAAACGCAGGGTATTTCCACCATGGGCTCGTCGGTACGCGCGCCACATCCACTACATCGAACCATGATCGCTTCGGAGTGCGTATGAATTCAATAACCTTGAGGAATAGCAATGCGAAAAGGCTAATGGCGATTGTCCAGAGCGACACGATTCCCATCATAACCTCCCGAGGAAGGAACCCGTAGTTTACTCCCTCTGAGGAAGTCTCGTAAGTAATCCATGAGATCATGAAAATATAAACTGCTCTGGCGCTTCAGTATCACGAACGAAGTGATGATGACTAGTGCAACAGCAATTACTCACAGCCTGTCTCCAGCACAGTGAGAGGTATGTCCATCCACCTTCTGAGCGGAAAACATCGGGGTCCGAAAGCACTGAGGTCCGTCGCTAGGTCATTCTTTTCCTACGGCGCGAGATGCAGCGAATGAGACGCACCTGCCAATATGATGGATATTGGTGACGAGGGCAGGTGTCAAGAGTGCCCAAGGAAACGCCTGGTTGAACTCTCCATTGAAAGAAAAAATTATGTAGACCATCGCTGCGAGCCCCGAGACTATCACGAAGCGTAAGACGAACAAGCGGGTGGACGCGGTAGAGAGGAAGTGGATGATGATGCTAGCCATGATGGACCACGTTCGCGAGCAGGGGAAGGGGGGATAATTGGGAAAGGGAAATCTCAGGCTGCCACTTCGCGATGGTCCTTTTCAATGTATCGGACACGAGGAACATCCACGGCACTTGATGGTCGTGATAATAGGTGATATGTGATTAATCATTGACTCCCTTGACTGGGCGCTTATCACACGTACCCTTTGCACAGGAAAGCCTGCTGGAACATTCATTCCAGATCCCGAGCGCAGCTGCTGAGTAATTAGTCCCAGCTTCCCTGCAACATATCGTCCCTGCTCGCGAACCGAGGCTAGCGTGCAAAAGGGACAAGGATGTTTGACCCTCACTCAAGAGGCGCGCCAGCTGGAGGCCCTTGAACTCAAGCAATGAGGTGCCTCTCCAGTTGAGGGGTGCTGCATTTGACAGTGACACTGGTAACTGCGGATGACTGACAGGCTGTTCACGGGCGCCTAAAACGTTCTTCTTCAATTGTCTTACTCAGACGTGTCGCGCCCTTCTCCCGATCAGTGTGGCCCGAATGTGACGAGAGGACGCCGCCCAGGTACGAATGGAAGATTCCGAGCGCTCACGTTCGGTCGTCTCGCTCTTGGGGAAACGGCAACAGGCCCACAATCGCTGGATATGTATTGCTTATACGGCGGGAGTCGCCCCTTCATGGGTATCGTTTCCTTCGCTCCCTAATCCATGATTGATAGCGCCGATTGCTTTCAGGTTACACGCAGTCCTTTCCGCTCTCTGGGCCATACTCCCTAACCAGGCGATGGGGTACGGTGTCCGACGAACATTGATTATTCTAACTGAATTTCCGCCTCATGACTACAACTACGATTGCAATCACCGCCTATCCTCCAAATAGCGCCATTGATCCTCGTAGCCCACAGATCGCGTTAAATCCACGACACTTCTGGCATGCCTAGCCCCTTTTCCACCAGCGTTTGTATGCGTTTTCAAGAATGGTAATGGGTGGGTACCGTTCCGCACCCACCTCACACCGTAATAAAGGTCGGCCTCTGAGGTGTAGACAGAATCGTGGCGTGAACGAAAAAGAGCTAGTTGATCAGGGCCGAAAGGGCTCTCCACATTGGCGCGTTACGCTGCTTACTCTTCCCCGGAAGCAAGACGCATGGCGCGACCCAAGCATCACAAAGTCGAGGATTGACATGCATATTACTACTGTTACATTGTGAGGTTCCGTTTCATTCTAATTGAAGTAAATGTGGGTCAAAGAAATTGAGGCAGATATTAAAGCAGAAGATTGACTGTATCGCGCCCAGAGAACGCTGCTAACAGAGTTCAAGGTCGAACTTCTGGGGAAAAGCGCTTAGAAGGACAAGACGAAGACGAATAAGAAGTTGATCTGCTTGTCGCACAGAGGAGTTGCAAACTGAAAGAACCGAGTGATTTTGAGAAACCCGTGGTCGAACGAGTACGGGGGAGTGACTGCCCTGTGCTGTTGGGACGGGGATTTGGTAAGTAAGATATTACTGTGGTACTACTACGCTTGTCTACACTTCGAGATCACGAACTTGAATATATAAAGTGTTCAGGAACCTAATCGAATATAGACTTGAACAACGCATCGAGAGCAGGGTCAAAGGATGGATCGGATGGGTCCACAAGGTTGTCGAAAAGGGGGTGGAAAGAGGTGCCATGGGGAGGATCGTCGACTAGATTGCAATGGGAAGACTTGGAGACACAAGTCAGAGGAATGCGAACAATATCATCAAAAGGGTGGCTTTACCTGGACCTCGCGCTCGATTTGGCTGATCAACGCTTCGCATACATTATATCTTGTTACTCCCTCCATCTCCATCTCTTTGGCGTATTCTTCTTTCCATCCGTCTGGAAGCCGAGCATACATTGCATCCACTAGGCTCAGGAGCGAGGCATAGCTACTAACGGGACTCGCGGCGGAGAACTGCAAATGAGAATTCAGCTCGAACATAGGTGAAAGAGTGCCAAAATCGTAGGGATCAAGATCCCTATCGTACTTGTTTTCACGCGCGCAACACCAGTCATACCACATCCTCTCTCGAAGCAAAAACCTTGCATCCGGTAGGCTCGCCCCACGTCCGGCAAATACATTATAAATTCCGCCTCTCCAATGCGTACACAAATCCCCACATCGGGTGATCGATTCTTGATCGGCGCACTAAGATTTCTTTTGTGTCAGCATTCTGACGGAAGATTTCAAAGATTTCACTTGCTGAACCTAAATGCACGAACGAGAAGAGGACTCTAGCAAGCTTGCCGGCGTCTGTTGACCCACCATCTACCCTGGGGCACACTATGTTTGCAGTGTTCATCCACCAGAAAGCATCGGATTCCATGAGCACGGTGCCAAGCCAGGCGGGCAGATAGCATCTGGCGAGATGGAACTCAAGCGAGCGGTAGATCTTCTGAATGCACATTTTGTTGCATTTTGTGAAATATTCTAAGCTGGGAGTCTGAAAGGGGTGTGACAGGGACCTTCCCTAGACAGACAGTCAGATCGCAAGAATAAGGTAAAATCGATAAATAGAGAACAAATATAGGAAAACTCACGAAGCATTATGCGTGCGAATCGAAAATACTCCTTGAAATCACCTATTTCTTGCAGCGGTTCGGGAAATGCGACAGAGCGCTTCGAATCTTGCAGGAAATCAATCAATGACTTGTGGTACAGTTCGTATTGCCCCTCTAGATCATCAGCAGGGGGTGTATAAAGCAGCGACGAGAGATTCTCCAAAAGGCGATAAGACTGGCCAACCTCCTCTTCGAGGCTGTGGCGAAGGAAGAAAGCAGAATCATCAGTTAGGTCGTCTCCAATATGCCTTATCCACTCAGCTGCCAAAATAGGATCTGGACTTTGATGAATAATGTGGGTGTACAGGGCGTCCAATTTTGCAAACGGCCTCAGGACGTCACGCCGAGCGTCCAATCCGAGTACACAGTCCAATCGAACCTGTAAGCCGGCGTCTGCGGACTCGAGAAAACGGATCACCGTGTCTGCATATACAAACTGGCCCGAGGCATCGTTGACAAGCTTTTCGACGACGCCGTCATTCGCCCAGGATGCCGGGAGCCCGTAACGGTGTCGAATTCTGGAGAGCTTAGCTCGGAGGAAGAGTGCTATGTCGGAGTCGGCATTGTAGTCCTTGTCGAGATGCAGCTGGCGCGTGATGTGGTTCGCTTGCGTCGCGAAAAATTCTTGGATGACGCGTTCTGGGCGGCTAACAACCAGAATGCGGAAGGGAAAACGGGGGTCTTGAGCAGCTTGTAGTAGCGCTGATAAGACTTCAAGCTGATCTGCTTCGTCAGCTTGTCGCCCTATGAGCTCTGTGTTCCGCGACAGTGCAGCTTTGATCTCGTCTACTCCATCGAGAATGATCACTTGTGGGATGGATCGCTGGTCCAGGGCAGACCGAAGGAGGTGGAAAGGGCGAAGCAGTAGTGTCTTGCACTGCTCTCTGAGCCGCCTGCGGAAGATGGAGGGATCCTTGTCGATGGAAGAGAGAATACTGAATTGAAGGCATTGAAGTGATTCGTGCTGAAGAAAGCTGTAAGCCATTGTCGCAACTACTCCGCGCTTGGAGCTTGTTTCGACAGCTCCCCTGAAGCAAGAGAAGAAGAAACTTCCAGCCAAAAGTCCCTCCTCTTCACATGTTTCCGCAATCGAGCCAGCGATCGCCGTTTTTCCAGAACCTGCTGGTCCACTTAGCCACATGATCTTCTTCGGTTCGTCGTCCTGATATCCATTGGTTATCCAGCTGAGAATGTCTGCCTGGACCGCCTTCCTCGTCTCTGGATAGCACGCGGGTGCGTCGCAACGCTGGTCGGAATTGTGCAGGGCGTCCTCCACGATGTGCTGCTGTAAATCTGAATACGAGTCTTTGCGTCGGCATCTAGTCCAAGTAGCCAATGGTGGCTCACGTACCCTTGATAGTGGTTCTCCCATCTCCGTTGCTGAAGTAAGCATTCTGTGCGGTTACCCCAACAGTCTGCGAGTAATATCCATCGTCTGGAGCCTATGTCAATCGTGGCTTTGACTGAAAGCTGTGGACGCGTTCACACACCGTGGACATTAACGTTACTCGATCCCTGAGCGTAGTAGTTCCCGGTGTTGACCTGAGAAGCCTCGCCAACGCGAAAGTATTGTGCGTTGTTGAACATGACTCGGATCTGCGAACGTCGAGGATGATGGTGGAGTGGAAGGAAGTGAAGGCTTGACGCCTTCGAAGCACAGTGCATGCCATGAACCTCTCTCACTGGAAGAGGCTGTGCCATCATATCCGATCTAGACGCCTTATTGAATTGGTACGCGGTCTTGGAGTGGGAGACACTGTTAGCTGTGAATAGGTCAGAACCACCGCCAAGGGGTGTGCGGTGGTTCGACAATTAGTGAATCGTGATATTGAAAAAGATAGGTCCATATCACTGGTATGGGATGGTTCGTAGCTTATTCGCTCTCCCCCAATCGTACTGTAGGTCACCAGGCATCAACGGAAAGAGTCTCTGGGGTTTCAAGGATATCATGGTCAGATACTATGCGACGGAGCCTGGAGGTAATCACGGCTGCTGCAGGTGGGACTGTTGTGAGAAATGCAAGATGAAATGCCTTCCGGACGACGCTTCTTCCTATCGTTCATTTACCTGAGGGGAGGAATCTCAGCGTCGTTCCAGCTCGGCTCTCTGAGTGCCGATCAACCTTCTCAAGTTTGTCTCAGGTTTTTATTGAATTCAAATAGTCGAGGTCGCTTAGACTCCGAGGAAATCCATAAACACTCAAAGGTAACTTGGTTGACGGTTCCCCAATTCGACGCCCCTGCATTCCTCCTCTCTCTGTTACGACTATGCTGAAGTCGTTGTTGTCAATCTCTGAGGTTTGGGGTCCAAGACTTAGTGAGGCTTTCTACTAAGGCTTCCGAGCGTTGCTAATAGCAAGAATACGTTCAATACAATAGAACGAACTGAGGTACATCGTTGTAGCTATGCTGTATATATACTAGAGAACATGCGTTGTACGCATGGCAGTCACATGTCCGAGATGAGTAAGACTACGAAGATAAGTCGGAAAGAAATGAAGTACTACGAAGTAAACTAGGAGAGAAATGAGATACATGCTGTATACATGAGGCGTATCAGTCAGCATACGATCGGTCTGAGTAAGCATATACTAAGGTCATGTGAGTCCGTAACACTCTCTGATCAGTGTGCTCTCTGGCGACTCTCGTTGGCTTCGTGTACTCACAAGGTGAGCCATAGGCTATAATCTATTCAATGGTAGGGACATAGTCTGCGCTAACGCTAAACAGATTTGATGCTGAAACTCGAGACTAAAGGGAGTCGAACAAGACCGGCGGCCGAAATGAGTGAGTGTGATGGGTAGTGACGCACTGAAGGGACGCCCGTCGCTTTATATGAATGAATTACGTGAATGGGTGAAGGGTAAAGAGGTGACTGATCATGAGTGACGTACCATTTCATTTACGCTTTTAGTGCCTCTACTACCCCTTCACTCGCAATTCATTAGAGTAACGAATGTGACGCGATGATAGATATAGCTGACGGTGACGAGATACGTAGTGGCCCCGTGCATTAATGAACCGACCGTGCGATGAAAGAATCGGGATGCGTGAAGCTGCGGTGGGTTGGTAAGCGCGGTATAATTTATTACGATGATATTAAGAGAGGACGGAGTGAGTGGAGTAAGGAGTACCGGGAGGCGAAGTGAATGCGAGATGAACACTCGCGAGCGTCGTCAGGCCGGGTAGTACTGCATTGGGTATTTGCGAAAAGAACGGGGAGGGTCTTGGTCCCTACGCGATGCAGTTAATGATATGTGAAAGATATGAGTGTGGAGTCACACGTACCGGGAGGCGCCATGAAAGCGGGATGAACGCGTCTTCCCGCATCGTCAAAGCCATATAATCCTCCATTGGGTACGCACGAAACGAGCGGGGGAGCGCGTTTGGTTCCTTAATGACGCGCGTCGGCTTGTCCATAGCGCATCAGTCATTCTCGATGAAAGGGCTGAGGTGAGTAGTAAAAGGTGCTGTTACGATGAGATTAATTGAGAGCGAAGTGAGTGGAGTATGCCAATGCGTACCGGGAGGCGAGATGAGAGCGAGATGAACCCGTCTTGCCTCGCGCACATTCTCGATTGAGGACGTGCGCCTTGACCGGGGGATCGTTCCTGGATAAGGCGCGCCGTAACTTGCCCAGCTGGTCTAGCGCGCATCAGGCACCTTCAGTGAAGTATGAGGAGGCGAGATGAAAGCGTCCCTCAGTTCGCGTCGTAGGATCAAGCCCCAATCGGGTACGCGCGAGACGAGCGGAGGAACGCGTTCAATCCCTTAATGACGCACGCAGGCCTGTGTATAGCGCATCAGTCAGCTTCAATGAAACAGGTGGAGATGAACGAGCGAAGATGAACGGATTTCATCGTTCTTAGACATATCGAAGCGTTCCTGAATGAGAAATGTAATCAGCGTCTTTGGAGGTATCGTATCGAGGCATAAACCAGCTTACCTCAGGTACGTACCCCACACGTTACCCAAACTGCAGATCCTCTTCCGTGAGAAACGCGAGTCGTAATCCCCTCGTAAGACTCGCAAGTAACGTAGATCGCCCAGGCAGCCCTAGCCCCAGGGCGCCTCGCCTCTCATCCGAGTCCGCCTCGGCTTGAGATACAGTACGTAACCCCGTATTGAGTTCAATTGCGCCGCCGAATTCAATCCTGATTACGGGAGGAGACCGACAGTGCGTGTGAGCTGAGAGAGAGAGGGCACGAGGCTGGTGGTCTTCGATTTCGTAGAGCGGAAGAGGAGGCGGAGAAAGCGCAGAGAGAAGGTCATCGGTGTGAATGGGCAGCGCTAGCTGCGAGGCGAAGGAGACCCTCGGCTTCGAAATTGGGTGGAGAGCGTCTCGTGTAGAGCACGGTGATATGTACAAGACTAGTGAGAGAAGCGACGGGCCGTGAAAAACGCATTTCTCGAATTCGGCAAAGAGCGCCTTTACACGCAACAGTGTGTAACGCGAGGAGCCGACTACAGGGAGAGCGTTGAAAGAGATAGAGAGAGAGAGGGATGACCCATACGTCGAACCCTAGGTTGAAGGGAGCCACGGGAAACAGAGGTACTGTAACAGACCGAGGTGATGAGTTGGGCGAAGGCGTGGCATAGATGAGCTGAACGCAGGACGTCCGAGTGGCCAGCAGTCCCCAGGAGTGTTATGATAGACGAATGATATGTATGACGGTATGAATACATTCGGCTTGACGGGTGTAGCGTCGCTTGCCTACTGAGAGAGCATGGCCACAGCAAGACAATGCCGATGGAGTAGGTCCACCCAGCGCCGTTGCATCCGAGAAGCCGACAATGCGTGTGAGCTGAGAGAGAGAGGGGCACGAGGTGGTCTTCGATTTCGTAGAGCAGAAGAAGAGGTCGGCGGAGACGGCGGAGAAGGCGGGGAAGGTGGAGGAAAAGCAGAGAGAAGCGAGTGAGTGAGTGAGAGGTGAGAAGGCCGTTGGTGCGAGTGGGTCATAGTCCTGGGTCCAGGACGGAGCAGAACGTCGCGAGAAAGGCGCGTATAAGAGAGCAGTGGGTCCGCAGTGTTGCCAGAGAGCCTGGAAAGGGCCACAAGAGCGCTGTGTGCGAGGACGAAGCGGAGACGGGACGGCCAGAGAGCCAGGACGAGTGGGGTAGAGGCGATAATTTGGCCTCTCTTCGCATAGCGATAGAGTAGATTCCCGAGATAAATGCAATGGGCCGTCTCGTCTCCGTTCCGAGTCTTCCAGGAGGTTACGACAAAGGTAGGAAGGAATATTAGATGTCGTGAGATCCCCTATTCTCCTCGATTCGGACACTTCTCCAATGTGACAAGAAGGAGCAAAGCGGCGGCTTGACAAGCAAAGGAAACATTGCCCTGCCTGTCCTTCCCTGACGTCCGTATTGAAAGCTCGAATGATCCCCCCTCCTCCCATTTCCAGCCCCTCCTTCCCCAATCAGCCTTCCGTTGTCACGGACGTCATCTCGTTGGGATTGAATTGTGATGACGCTTTGACATATGCATCCTACGTTATGATACTGAATTCGCGACGCCGCCGTCGTTAGGTACGGCTGCTACGGCGTTAATCAGGGATCATCACGAACTTGAAGTGGAGAAGGAGAGGAGGGAGGGAGGGAGGGAGGGAACGGGGGAAGAGGAGAGGCCGCTGGAGATTGAGTGTAGCCTACTCCACAGAGGACGGTGCGGGATGGAAGGATGAAACAAGCCTGGGTCGTCGGTAACGGCTCCCATTCCTTACTCATACCTTCGGAAGTCGAGCAAGCGGAATCAAGAAGAGCGACAGCCTCTCCAACTGCTTGAAAATCTTCTTGAAGTTCCTCAGTCCGTGCCTGTAGGGTCTAGGGGTGGGAGGGGGTGGTGCGGTTGTTTCCAGTGAGGAATGGATCAGCGAGGCACGGCACCACTTGCCAATGCGATTTCTGAAAAGATGGCCGGAGTACCCGGCTCGACACGTGGAGAGTATTTGGTGGCCGGATTCCCTACCTTCTTTGTACTCGATTCAGTATGGTGTACCGGAGTGTCACGCTACGTCTTCGCCGTCGCCGCTGCTCCCATCACCCTCGGCCAGGTTGCCGAGGGGGTGGGACCTCGGATACCCTTCACCTTCCATATCAGAAATGGATTTATGGATGTCAATTCCCTGGGCCGAAGGGTACTACGAGGGCAGGTACTACGAGCGTAATGAGCCGCGGTGTGGTGAACAAGGAAGCAAGGTTCGTATACTACGGCGCCGGTAGAGGACATAGCGTAGTCTCAAAGCTATCTCGGGGCCGTGCCTCGCTCTAATGCCATGGTAAAGCTGATTTCCCTAAACAATTGGGCGACCCTGAGTGACGGCGCTCTGAACGGCGCTTAAGACCGTTTGCCTCGCGCTTTTCATGTAATTCGTAACTATCAGAGAAGCTCGCCAGAATGAGGACATCGCATAGCATATTCGATTTAAACCATGACCTGAGTAAGGTTGTGTGCATCTTGGCTCTCGACTACCGCCCAAAATCCAGTTTTCCGACCGGCGCCTGGTCAGAAGATACGGCGAGCGCCAGAAGCTTCAATCCCTGGGAGGAAAGGGGACTGCGGGAGACGGTAGGTACGGACTGTCCAACTGAAAATCTGCGAATGTGCATAGTGCGCACCGATGTAGGGGTTGCGGTCACTCTGGCACCGGTCATGCTCGGCACCGTTCGAATAACTTGCAGGGCACAAGACCAAATGCTCGATATTATGAGCTCGTACATTGTACTCACCACTTCATTCCTACTACAGCTCCGGTGAGTTTGTGACCTCACGAAGCTTTAGTTTGGCACGCGCTCAGCTGTTTGCATGTTGTTCAGGTTTGGCGACATTGCCGTTTTCAACAAGTTTTCAATTGTAATTTTCCTTTTCCTCTGCGCGCTCTTTCGCACCCCGATGGGCTACAGTAATGGGATGTAGCACCAGGGTTGATATTGGGACGCCCACGGCTTAAGGGCGACATTTTTTAAGCCGCGACGCCACCAAAGCTAAGTAGCATCAGTATGGCGCTTCATGCGCATTGCTCAGAGGCGTGTTGGGAAAGTCGATCGTCCCGCAAAGCCTCGTTCACGCACTTGAAAATTTTGAGATGTTTAGAATCGTAGTCGTGGCTCAACCGTGTGTACAAATGTCGCACTGACAGCACCTCGAAGAACCACTTTACGAGACTGAGCTAGATACCGATTGGGCCATATGAATATCAGGTGAGCAGATTTGAGCATTCTTCTCCTATCGTTGTAATTTCGACTGTGTTCTGATAATTGCAACAGGCATAGGCGAATCTGCGAACCAACTGCGAACGAGTTACGAGGTAAAACAGTAGATTTCCACATAATGGGACCGTAACCTATAGAAATTCAGAAAGATTTAAGACCAAGATATGCATGCACTGCCCCGGTTACAGAACGATTGTTGGAGCACCACCAATGCGCATCGGAAGTGAGAACGCTCTCATGCGCGGGTTGTACACTTAAGTACCAAGTCTTACTCGAGTAGATTGCGGTAGGGTTTGAGATATTTGGACCACATTTGAGTCTACCTCACAGGGTGCTCGAGTCAATTGAAGTAGATTTATTTGAGGTCAGACGACTACGTGTTTGACCCCGAGCTTTCTAATACTACCCAGTGCAAGGCTGATGTGGTACCAGTTGGACGCGAACACATTCCTACAGCATTTGCGACCAGATGTGCCGAACGCGGTGTCTTTGCGGGCGTTAACTTTCATTCAGCATTCATAACTGAGCTGAATGGGTGACAATTAGTTCCTCTCCAACGTGTCAGGATTATCTTCTCAACAGTTCCTGGAACCCGATTCAGCGCTAGCCATCAGAGCGCTTCTTCAGTGCGCTCGCGCTCGTAAAGGTGATATCTTTAGTTGGACGCCTATCACTGTCAACTTGCACTTTCCTGGGGAACGGATAGCCTGACATGAGATCGAGCCTCTCTTGTATATTACTAGAGAGCTGAGGCCTGCGACCACTCCAGCGAGGCTCGAACCCTCGCTTTTTGCTGAATAGGGGACGATAAGCAAGAACAGAAAGTAATTCGCACGATTTAGGTAGGTACGGTCATTTGCAGGAGCGCATACCACCAGAGAGCCCTCCCCCACTCTGCAGAATCGGGGATCGCGGGTCCTACGCCCTTGAGTGCGCTTCCCGACCTCCTTCGCCCCGTCTAGCCCCCGCCATGGGATCGCGACCAGCCATAACTCCCGTTCAATCACAAAATCGGATTAATACACGGAAGAAATCACAAGGGTTACGGGGTCCCAGCCCAAAATCAAAAACCAAAACGCGCCGTTGATAGCAAAACGTAGCGTGACACTCCGGTACACCATACCAAAGCCTCCCCAAAGCCTCCTATCAGTTGCAGGAGAAGACGCACAAAGCACTTCGCTCGGCTTCCCAGCATTCCAATTTCCAACAGATTCTTGTCACGACGAGTGCCTGGGGGAGGCCTGGGGAGGCATGTGAGCAGATGGTTCGCTACTGCTGCCAGTTGGCTTCTCTATCACCCGGACACTCGCATGGGCTGTCGTGAGTGAGATGTTAGGAACCTACTTTACGACCGGCTAGCGCTCGCTTGGCTGACCAACCCCTGCAGACATCCTGTAATTGGAAAGCCGTATTGCACCCTGGCTTGCTTAAATATGGATCCAGCAGAGTCTATCTGTTCGTTCTGACCGCATTCATCGGAACGAATATACTCCTGTTGCGATCCCGTGTCCCGTTCGCATGGATGACTTCCGTTTCGCGATGGATGGGATCAACT
>JANDKE010000061.1:0-44085 GCA_027627275.1 Coprinellus aureogranulatus | reverse complement strand
GAAACCTCCGAATTCCGAGAGAAGTGTGGAAGATACTGGGGAAGTAGATCTGCAAGGATTGTGGATGTGATGAAGGTAAGATGATAGATGAGGAGAGGGGGTGATAGGCAAGGGGGAAAGGCGTTGATTTTGACGTCGAAGCTTCATTATCCGAGGTTTCGGAATCTGGGTGGTGTCAGCACTCTTTCCCATGAGCTGGATATCTCGAAGCGCACCAATTTTGATCTGTGAAAATGACCGTGTTATCCGAAAGGTACTCGAGCTGACAAAGGAGAAGGTTCCATCGTTCAGGCCGAGTAGGTATTCCTCGTTGTTGGGTCCTTTGCAAATCGATATTGTCGAAATGGGAGCGCCTACGCGAGGGACAAACTCTTTCTTCCCGGAATGCACCTGCCATATAACCAACACAGCTTCCTCTCCACCACTCAGCAGGTAAGCACCGTTCGGAGTAAAAGCTAGTGCAGAAACGGCATGGGCATGCCAATGCAGCGAGGTCGTCTGACTCCGTTGCTCTACGCCCTTCGATCCCGCAACCTTGCTGTTTAGGCAGTACCATATCCTGATGTTTCCCTTCTCGTCTCCAGTAGCGAAGTAGTCTTCTGAGGGATGCATGGCAAGGCACGTCAACCGTTCTGGAGAAACGTATTTCACAAATCCGGCATCAAGGGCTGACGATTTGGCGACATAGACAGTGTGACCGGCGGAGGCAACGATCCATGAACCGTTCTGGGAGAAAGCAAGGCCAGAGGGGGACCGCGTCTTGCCAATGGCACGAACCTCTGAAGATTTTCCGGCCGCAGTAGCTTTGAGCGATATCCGCAGGACAACAGCATCGTTGTCTACCGGATTTCAGTTCACGCATCTCAAGACATCACGGTACGGCAAAGAACACTCACCATTGATTGACTTCTTGTTCCCCAAGGACGCTGCGGCAACAACCGAGTCTCTGAATTTTTCATGGACGCAAAGAAAGTGGATAGGTTGGCCAATGTCGATCTGACGGAGGAGGGCAGCGTTGAGGAAATCCCAAATCAGCAATCGGCCATCGCCCGTGCTTGTGATGAGCTGAAAAACGTTGTGTGGATTGATCACCGCCGCAGTGAACGTAGCGTTCTGTGTCGTAGGATTCTCGGTGGCCGGGAGGAGGAGCTCAGATACAACTTGCCCACTTGCAACCGAGAAAATCTTGATAGAAACCCCAGCCAGGCAGAAGAAGTAACTGTGCAGGGTCGCCATTGCCTATTGTGAGTATGGCTTGCTTCTCAGCGCGGACTACCACAACAGACACACCTTCCATCCTTCGAGAACAGCGGTGGCACCTTGCTCGACGAGAAGTCATTCAGATATCTCCAGCTCCATTCCCGTTCCTGCGAGTCCTGCGCCCAAGTGTTGTGTTCCTCCCAGGACGCGTTTGGGACATTTTCCTTGCCCTTGCCCTTGTTCGGCATAGGGACTTGTTTTTTCTGCTTCACGGACATTCGATTTTGGGGAGAGAGAACATTAGAGTGGACGGCCATCGAGCGCCCAGAGTGAAGTGACGCTCCAAATTTTTGATTGGAAAACGCCCCGACGCAAAAGTGATTCCCGCCGGTTGCGCGGCGTACAAATAACCAAAAACACCACCGTATACATATACAGGTTATAATCGCGACTCATGAGCACAGCTCCTTATGCTGCGCTTGATATCCTACTAGCACTCGTATCGACCGACACGGTGTCTGTACATCGTCGAGTGTCACCCATTTTGCCGCCTGCAGCAGCCCTTCCCGTATCCGATCCTCCTCAATGAGCTCCGCTTTCGACAGTGGGTCTCTGGTCGGTAGCTTCCATCCTATTCCCTCCAAAGACGACCATAACGAAAGACGAACGTGCATTTCTCTGGAGAATCGAATTGTCAAACTTGGGCATGGAAATCGAAAGGAGGAACGCACGCCTTGAACCGCTCTATCAGTCTTTCAAAACGCAGCCGGCTTTTGAGTTCACTCAGTTCGTCATCATCCCAGCCAAAGGGTATCAGCTCTTCTCTGCGATTTCGAATCCGGTCTTTGAGCTCTTCCCACATCGCTTCCTGGCACGCTAGTATTGTTTGTACTGCGCGATATAGGTGCATCGCTAGAGATCGTTCACTCATTTGTCGAAGCTGGTCCAATGAGAATAGTTCGGTTGGGAAGGGGTTCGAGTCGTCGTCATTTTCCGAGGTATCCAGCATGAACGGTCTAAAGACCGGAGGCGTTGGCTCGAATATTGAGGCTTTCCCCGCGGATGCGATGGAAGTGCTTGACCTACTCCAAGGAGAAGCAAGGGAGGCAGAAGCAGTTCGAGGGCGCCCACTGAATAACGAGCTGGAGCTGGTCCGGCCGGTACTAGTCGTACTCGCAGTAGACGTGGACGAGAATGAATGGGATATCCCTCTGGTGGCAAGTGTCCCGTTGGAGCTGCCTGTGGTGAGAGTGTTGCCTCCGCGGGAGATAGTAGAGAAGCGTTTTTCTTGGATAGAATCTGTGTTCGGTTCTATGATAAAGCTGGTGACAATTTGTGGAGGGAGGGGAAGCGGCGGTGCGAGGAGAGGCATAGGGAAGGTGATCACTGGGCAAATGGTGACATGGCGAAAGTAGGTTGTAAAATAGCTGGGTAATACAGCTGGCAGAACGTTAGCAAGCCATGTACCGCACAGATAATAGCAAAATCACGAACATGTGGGTGTGGAATTAATGAATCTTTGTTCGAAGACTGACTTGTTGAGCGATTCTAGGAGTGCATGATCATGAAGGGGGATAGCAATGGCCGTAGATGTCGTTGAGGGTGTGAAAGATCGTAATTGGCGCGTAGATCCGTTCGTAAAGCCGCCAGGAGCAGTAGACGGCCGAGCTTTGGGCCGCATGGCCCCTGTGAACCATTTTGGCAAGGTAGGGAAAACAACATCTGGGCACAGGTAGAAGCGGTGAGAAGCGGCGAGTTCACGTAGACATCAACGACATACCATCTTCGATGATCTCTATCGAACCTCCCGGGGCCAGTACGCGACTGATTTCCTGGCGTTGTATCTCAGAAATGTGCTTCTTGAATTCAATTAGTAACTGACCTCGAACAGAGGTCCCCACTAGGCGTTGTGTCAGCTACATGTAGCTGATATATTCACTGATAGAACTGCTGACCTTGTTTTCGGGGACCCCCCTAGCAATAGACCTGATATGTACGTGATCAAACTCGTCGTCGTCGAAGGGAAGCTTGGTGGTCAGACTATCGCGGTCTAAATGAGAAGGCAGCAGCGATACATCTAGATAGGAATAACTCACAAGTTGCCGTGTTTCCAATGAATTCGCCTGCCCACAGAGGGTTCCAAGAGCTTGGTTGAGAATTGTACATTCACCAGATCGAAGCCGACCTAACACAACTTGGCGTCAGAATGGACAGACTGCCCCAGTTGGGTACTCACAAACTCGCAGTCAGGCCACTCCTTTGCAGCTTCAATGACCCATGAGCCACTCTGTCAGGCGCACTGCTCAGCCCTGTCAATCATGAAACCGCTGGGTGCTTACCCCGCATCCGAGATCGAGCACTCTGGTTGGGGGCTGCTCAAAGTTCACGAAAGACGACGATCCGCGTAGATGCTGGGTTAAGCGATTATCCAATGCCTCTCTGTCGATCCAACAGGTTATGAAATTGGTCAAACCGAAACGGGTGCGCTGATGAGGGTCACATACAGCTCGACGATATCCTTGTCGTAGCACATGGGATACGGTGCTTTCTCGCTATCGTAGCTATGGTGCCTGCGTCCGTACTTCAGAATGAACTGCGTTTCCCTCTGTCGCGCTTGTCGCTTGCCGTCTACCGACGAGCCGTTCGAGAATGAGGTCCGGATGACGGGAGTAACGGGGGAGGGGAGCTTGTCCTTGTCCTCGCGGTCCTGCAAGAACGAGGACGGGTGCATCGACATTGAATGTCTAGTTGTGGTGCCTTCTGTATTCCAAGGTTGGGGGTATAGAGGCTTTTCAGCCGGTCGTTGCGGGGTATATGGTGGTCAAAAAGAGAGGGGGAGCTGATCGCAGCATGCTCGAAAGAAGATAGACGCGGTAAGGATATGGCGCGGGTTTAAACCGTGCCCTCGTAGTCATCATCACATTCTGATTATCATCGCGATTCGACCACGGTAACTGCATCTCTTGAGACAACATATGCTCAAACCATCCCACTATCTCTCTCAGTACAAACGGCATTCACAACCATGAGGCAAACTCGGTTGCCCCCTGCTCCAGCCACTCCGCTGTGGGGGATGTAAGGTGGCGCATGGGAATGACATCAGAGACCTCGACAGGGGGTACATGAAGGGGCAGCCTTGGCCCTTTGGCAGCCTCGAGGCGCTGTACATCCCCCGAGTCATCAATATCACATCCAAAACCGCCCAAATATGCCATTCCGCAAGATTCGCAAGAAACCCGATTCCATGCCTGCTCGTCGCAAGCCTACGTCCGGAAAGAAGAAGAAGGAAGAACAGAAGCTCAAGCGCGCTATCAAAAGAGGCGATGTCGAGGCGCCAGAGAAGAAGAAACCGCAGCACAGACGCAGAGTCGGTCCGACTGGCAATGGGATAGGTGGATCGGAAAGCCCAGCTAAGCCGAGATTGGAGTTGCAGTCAACGTTCATCAAGCTATCGCCCACGTTCCTCGAAGAGACCAAGCGGATAGCGGGAAATGTCCCTCTGCAGCGCCCTCTTCCTCCTGACGCGGCGATTTTGGCGAACGTGGACACTGGCAATTTTGAAGCCAATGCATTGACGTGCCTCAACAGGCCCAAGTGGCGCTATGAGCAGTCAAAGCTAGAAGTAGAGCGGAACGAAGAAGGGATGTTCAAGAAGTGGCTGGCGCAGAATGACCAGATTGTCCAAGAGTGGCAGGCCCAGCTGGACAGGAAGCGGAGGCCTGTGCTGGAAGACGATCCGGAGAAGCCCCCTGCACCACTGCCTGACGCGATGCCAGCATCGCCCACCATCTTCGAGAGGAACTTGGAGGTCTGGAGACAGCTGTGCGTCCAAAGTAATATCGTCAAGCTTCTTCATCTCTCATACAGATTCTAGGTGGAGAGTAACAGAGATTTCCCAAATCCTCTTAATCCTTGTCGATTCCCGATGCCCATCACTCCACTTTCCGCCATCTGTGGCTGGGTATCTCAAGAACCAGAAGATTATCTTGGTTCTGACCAAGGTTGATATTACAGGTCCGGAAAGGACAGAGGCTTGGAAGTCGTATCTCAGGGAACAATATCCTGACATTCCTTTCGTCGAGGTTGAGTCATATGTGGCAAAGGATCAGACAGCCGTGCATCAAGGGAGACGCCAGTTTGAGTCGAGTATTCCTGAGAATTTCAGGGTCAAACTCATCGATACTATCAAGAGAGTGCACGCTGAGCTTCTCGAGCCACCAGCGAAGGTGAAGGAGAACCCTGAGCGACTCAAGAACTGGGTTCCTCCCGTCAAGCCAGAGGTTGATTGGGATGCAGTCATTTCCGCGAAGGGGGACAAGGTGGGGTTGGCGGTGGGAGGGCCAGCTGCTCCCCGACCGACGGAAGGCTCTGATGACGGTCCTGGTCAGGGAGGCAAGGCGGACTCCGAGAGCGAGAGACGCGTTCCAGAGGTTCTAACTATTGGTCTCATTGGTACGCAGCGGTATAGTCAGTTGAAAACACTGCTGACATTCAACTACTTGTTACCTTAGGCCAACCTAATGTCGGGAAGTCGTCCCTGCTCAACGCTCTGTTTGGGGCCCAGAGGGTAACAGCATCTCGTACACCTGGCAAGGTACAGAAGGTTTCTCTTCTTCAAAGCCGGGTCGTACTTACATTTCCACTAAAGACAAAGCACTTCCAAACTCTCTTCTGGACCTCTGACGTCCGCCTTGTCGATTGCCCAGGCCTGGTCTTCCCTAACTTCGTTCCCATGGAGCTGCAAGTCCTCTCTGGCATTCTTCCCATTTCTCGCGTTTCTGCCGTAGCAGCTTGTATACACTACGCCGCACAGCATCTTCCTCTAGAGAGGATTTACCAGTTGAGACACCCTTCGCTAGATGAGAAGCCCAAGGTTGACAAGAGGACCTGGAGAGAAGGTATGAAGCGTTCCGAGGTGGTGGCGCCGGAGGGCGAGGACACCAAAGTTGTGTGGACGGCGATGGACATCCTGACAGCATATGCTAATTACAAAGGATACACAACTGCGAAAGCAGGGAGACCGGATGTCAATCGGGCGGGGAACGCTAGTGAGTGCAATTGCCATACGTTCTTCACAGGTCGATTAGACTAATGCATGTATTAAAGTCCTCCGAACGCTCGCTGAAGGGCGCATCGCGTGGGGATTCTGGCCTCCGGGGATGAATTTGGAGAAGCTTGACCCGGAGGGTCTAGGAATCTACATTTCTGGCACTGAAGCTGTAGGAACAGACGGCGAGCTTACAGAGGCTGAAGAGGACCTTTCTGCAGCAGTGGACGAGGACGCCAGTCAAGAGGAGTACAGCGAGGAGGAGGGCTCAGATTCGGAGGACGGTGAGGATGACGAAGATGAAGACGAGGGCGACACTGGGCAAAATGTCGGAGGCGGAAGATTCGGAGCGTTGACGATCGATGACGGGGAAGAGTCCGACGAAGCATCGGAAGAATAGTTGACCGTTGGCGAAATGTCGTGTACTGTCGGCAGCGATGTGAGAGTAATGTCCGGAATGTCCTTCATGTATTCGGGGCTGACCCCGCTTTCGTAGAGAGCAATCAATGTACTGTCATTATGTACATTACTCATGAGTACAAGCTAGTGATTGTCTTTTCCGTTCAAATCACGAGTTCACGCCGTTCAAAGCTTCTGAATTCCCCGAAAAGGCTCTTCAGTCTTCCGTAGCTGTGTTTCTTCGGATGCAGAAACTGGTTTGAGAGCCAGCTGACTGGTCAGGGTCAACAAGAAAAGGGTATAAGGTGAAGGATATGTTCCAAAGTACATTTCACTCAGAAGGCTCGCCGATATGCACACTCTAATTCTTTCTATTGGCTTGGCTTGCCTCTCGGCTGTTTGCTATGCTCAAACCATTTACTTGGCTGGAGATTCTACAATGGCACGGGGGAATAATGTCATCGATGGTCAGTCGTGCGACTGCTTCCTTCATGTTACAGAGATTTATCAGCGCATATAGGTTGGGGACAATACCTCAATCAGTTCGTCACTCTTTCAGTAGTCAACAAGGCCCTTGGGGGCCGCTCTGCTCGCTCCTTCACAGAGGAAGGTCGTTTCGCCGAAATTGCGAACCTGGGAAAGGCCGGAGACTATGTCATCATTGAGTTCGGGCATAACGATGGGTCCGCTGGTGCTACCGACAACGGGCGCCAATGCGCTGTAGGGGATGGCTATGATACTACTGCCTATGTCAAGGCCGCTAAGTAAAACCTTTCCTCTACTCCTGTTCCTGCGCAATACCGATGCCATGCCCCTCCATAGTGGTACCCAAATTCTCATTCACAGCTGGCCGTACTATATACAAAACGCTATCGACCTTTACAAGTCCAAAGGGATGATCCCTATCTCTTCCTCGCAGACACCCAGAAATAGTTGGACGAATGGTGCCATATCTGCCGGCCCTCGCTTCGTCGGATACGCGCAGCTTGTTGCCCAGCGAACCAGCATCAACTACATCGATCACTACGCGTATGTCGCGCAGGCATACAAACGGCTGGGGCAGGCAACAGTGAACACCCACTTCCCGCAAGACGCCGTCCATACTTCTGCGACTGGCGCACGCGTTGTAGCTCAAGCATTCGTTCGCGGTTTGCTTTGCAATGCCAGTCCGCTGAAGAGTTTCGTGAACTCTGCAGGGCAGAGCGTACCAGGTGAGATTTGCTTCAGCACAAGGTGGAGATCTATCGGTTAACTTTTTGCGTAGATAAATGCATCTGAATGGAAGCGGGGTTCGGTTTGTTTGTGCGCAGTGTAGTTACATATCATTGGATAGCCGGAATAAGCGCCCATGTAGCTCTATAAATAGCAGCTGATGACGTTGCCCCAATTGGTCATCACGGTGGTGTCACTCTCACTCCGCCAACGACCTTCCAACGATGTTCAGAACCTCCTGGTTCAGTCAGAAAGCCCCGGCAGACTCCCAGGCAAATGAAACGGCAGGGAAGACCCTCGGACGCTGGGTACAGTGCTGGGCGGCCGTCCACCCTCGCCAACGACGATGCTAGCCTGCCACCTGGTCCAGGGGACCTCTACCCTCGTTCGAAACAGACACCGGCGACGACTCATACGACACCACACGACGCTATTATTGCGCAGTTGCAGAGCGCCGAGGGTGCCGTAGCCTCTCTCTCACCGACCAAGAACCAAGGAGAAGGCAGAATGCAGGACACAGGAGAGGATGGACAACGTTCGTCCCCCGACACGCCAACGCTGTCTCCAGCTGCATCCCATTCTCGCCTGGAAATTGCCCTGAGCCCCGCCCCCAGCCTGTATACTGGTGTCACAACCGCGAATGTGCGATACACTGGAAATCAGCCGAGTGGAAGTGTGCAGACTACGACAGTCGATGTGCTACTAGACCCCTTCGATGGCAGCTCCCATGGCGTCCTCCTTCCTCAGGAACTGAACATCGGCCCAGAGGATGAGGTGCAGGCAGTACCTCGTTTCAGTTCGACGTCGGTGGCAGCCGCAAGCGAACACATGTGGTCGCACTTGTCGAAGGTGCTAGACCTGCAGAGCCAAATTGCTAAGATGCATATGGATATGGAGGGCGTGGGGCCCGGGGGTGATGGTCGAAAGAAGACAAAGGGAAAGCACGGTATGGCAAGCCGAACGGGCATTGGAGACGACCGCCGAATGTATCATGCTGTACCGTCGCTGAGGGCACGGGCGATGAGTACCTCGACGATTGGGACTATAGCTGATGAAAAAGAGGTAGACGAAGAGGGAGTTGGTGTGACGGACGAAGAGACAGAGAAAAGCAGGGCGCGGGAGGAGGAGTTTGCAAAACTTGCAAACCAGTTTGAGGGAAAGAAAGAGTCCATTCGGGACATGATGAACAAGGTGCGCTGTCATTGACCCTACTTCCTTTCACAGCACATGCTTATCCGATGTTCAATTCCAGCTGGACGATTTGTCGAAGGCATTAACCGAGTTCCACGCTCTACAGGCCAGTGATGTTGTCAGCACGAGGCCTGACCCTATATCTCCTGCACCCCCAAGCCCTCCAATTACCGCCGCATCACCGATCGCTGGCGGTCCCCGACAGAGCGTTAATCCCCCGATTCCTCAGTCGTCCGGAAAACTTCCTGACAACATGCTTTGGGCAGCACCCAAACCGCTGCAGGCTTCAGCCTCAGGCGAATCTAGTTTCTTACCCAAGTCATTGTCACGGCTACCCTCCAATGGCCTACTCATTGACAAAGGCCCCAAACCTAAGAAGCCTACGATCCCAACCCTCATTGTGAATTCTGACAAACAACAGCACCTCATCGAAAGTCCCGCCTCAACTCTGGGCAGCCTCCCGTCTCTTCACGCGGACGATTGATACATAGTGCCAAAGAAGAGTCATTTCTATCGCTTGCTCGGTACTCGTGCCAGTGGGGCGGCGGTTGTTCAACATATCGCCGAGCGACGACGACCGTTGAACTTTCGGGGGTGCCACATTCCTTTTCCATATCACACACACTACAGACACGCGCCCTTTACCTTCGTTATGGAAGTGGAAGCGGGACTGTGCAGGGTCCACCACCGTTCAGATGCCCAGCTGTTCTGGAAGCATCGCAGCATGTATCACGGACCCCAGACCCTCTTTGTTGTAGTGGCCAAGACACGACTATAACACGAGGTTAACCAGATCGACACCCTAGTCTAGGCGATCTATTGTGTTCTTTTGGAACCTCTGAAACGTAGTAAATTTAGGGAAATGCTGTATGCAGTTCTGTAAATAAATACGTCCGGTAGCGGACTGCGGGACTGCGACGCGTCTATAAATCAAACGTTCTTTCTGTCACTCCTTCACCACTTCCATTGGCCATGGCCTCACAACGATCACTCCTTGGCCTCCCACCTATCACACCAGAGTTGAAGATTATTCTTCCCTACCTACAGCGCGCTGAAGAGGTCAAATCTACAGAACCTGTCGTCGCGTATTGGTGTTCGTATTTAATATCGCCCCTAATTGTAGAATGCTGACGGAACGTACCGTTGCAGGTGCTTACTACGCCGCGCAACTGGGAATAGGCCTCAGGACAAAGGACGCTACATCCCGCAACGTTCTCGTTGGCCTGCTAGGCTTTCTCGAGCAGCTGAAGTCAGACATCGGATCGAACGAAGCCATTCAAGTGGAAGCTGTTGGGTCGGCATATGTTGAGAACTTTGGCTTGAAAGTGTTCAATTCTGCGGACAATGAAGATAGGGCTGGACATGCGTCAAGGTGGGATCCAGTCTCCCTTGGTCGGACTATCGGTGACAAACTGCTCTTAGATCGACTGCGAAGAAGTTCCTTGCTGCGGCCAACTTCTTGGAGGTCCTCAAAACCTTCAGCAACGCCGAAGTATCAGAATCGGTGTGTCTTCTGCAGGCTCCCCTTTCATCCCCTGGCTAACATACCCCAGAATTTGGAGAAGATAAAGTATGCAAAGTGGAAAGCCGCCGATATCGCCAAAGCATTCCGTGAAGGACGCAAGCCAACGCCCGGACCTCCCGGTTGGGCTGAAGAGCAAGAAATTGCCAACCAGTTGATGAATCTGGAGCCAGGGCCTTCGGACGCTCTTAGCCTTCCATCAGCACCAGCCCAAACCACCTCTTCTGGCCGCACCTCTCCGGAACGACACCCGTCGCCGCGAGCCAGAAGCAGATCTCCTACTTCTGATGCCACCAAAGCCACCTCTACCTCCGCCCGCTATGATGACGGCAACTGGAGTACGATAGCCGCACCCAACACCTCAGTTTNGGGCCTCACCCCTTCCTCGACCTCTACCGAGCCGGTCCGCAGGAGCTCAGGTAGCGGTAGGAGCACCCCAAATGGCGGTTCGAGCACGTCGAAGAGAGGTGCTTCTGTATCAGGAGAGTTGGAAGGGAAGCGTTCGCCCTCGCCTCCATCAAGATCGCCAAAATCCCGTTCACCGTCACGTCCAATCTCTTCTTCGAAATCGCCTTCTCCCACTCCGCACGCCCGTACCTCCAGTTCGGGCAGCGAAAAGAAAGTGCATTTCTCCCCTTCGGTTGTGGGAGGGTCCTTCACAACTGAATCCTCATCCTTACTTGAATCCCCGAGCCACAATCCTCCAAGCCTGCCCTTATCTCCCCGCCTCGTACCCTCTCCATCTCCTTCGAGAGACAACGCAAGGGTGCCCACACCACCCAGGCAAGAGCAGCCGTTGCCCAAGCCTACTCCGCCTCCTGCGGCTGCCGTTGTGCTCACACCGGCAGTAATTCTGCAGGTGCAGAAGTATTGCAAGCTGGCGTCTAGCGCGTTGGATTACGAAGATGCAGAGACCGCCAAAGCAGAGTTGCGAGCCGCTCTTCGCTTGCTCGGAGACTGAGTACTGAGTCTATGGTATTACTGGGTATTATTTTGGTGCCGAGGCATATTTACGCAACGGCCATTGTAGGATTATGCCAGTGGTTCGTACTTTTACTGTGACATATATGCTCACTAGCTACATTCTGAAGGAGCACCAAACCCGAAAGACCTGAGTTTAACTAGGCATCGTGGCAGCCGACTCGATAGCCATAACCCGCTGTTCAAGTGCCCTTATTTTATCCTTGACTGAAACAGACCCTAGTGAATGAGGCATGGACGCAGTGGAACAGGTGCTTCTCGACCCTGAAGGGGTAGCTGGCGGTGTACCACGAGGCTGCAAAGGGGACAATGAGGGTCGTGGAAGGGCTGTGTGGTCGACAGCGATCATCGATACATTATCGCGACTTGGGGTAGATGAAGGGGGATCGGGCAATTTCCGCGACCGGAGTTTCCTGAGCAGTGGCGCTTGACGCGTTACTTCGAGGGAAGCTTGTAACGGCCGGTCTAGGAGTTCATTCTCAGTGCGATCAGGGTTTGAGACGCAGGTGGTTGACAAAGAGGGAGGAAGAACACCGCCTACAGGGATCGATGGATTGAACACGGGTGCCGCCGTGACTGCCAGCCCTGGATTCGTCCGAAAAGTAGCCTGTGAGTATACACTGCTCTGCGTTGGCAAGGGGTTCATCTCTGGTGCCTGATTGAGCGCAGGAGTTTTATCTGGTACTCGATCTATTCCTCATGTCAGCGACAAATAACTTTCATGATAGGAACGTGTATAATACCCGTGAGTCCCTTCGAGACTTCCGCTATGCCGTGTTCCACGAATCCGTCGTGCAAATCCCTGTAATACAAATCCGCAAATCGTCGGCCATCCGGCCGACTTGGCACTGAGCCATGACTGGCCATGGGAGGTGGAACAATCAGGTTACGGACAAGATCGGCACTTTCTCCTCTACGCAGACTAGGGCTTGTATTGGCTGAAGGGATGGCAGAGTAAGGAGGTCCGGGCAACGTCCGATTGGAGGTCGTGGAATTCATGGATGGGATAAGCGCCGGCGCGGTATTGGCCCCGCTGGGGGGTGGGTCGACGGAGACGAGGTTGATAATTCGGATAGGAACCTCTGCTGAAAGCTCAGTAGGCAGTAGAGTGCCAGAGGAGATCGTGGCTCTGATTCTGTACTCTATCTCGAGCAAAGGGCCCTTCGTTACTGAGAGTGCGTCTGGCTGTATGGACATGAGTTTGTATGTCCACGACTGGCCTTCAACATCAGACAAAGGCTTGACTTACAGGAATTGGGAGAGAGTAGTAGAAGTGAAGGGACTCCTCAGGCCGTACGCCGGTCCACCACCCCTTAGCGCTTGCGTATCCTTTCCCAGCTCTATCGCCAGCAGACAACGACGATGTGGACAGGAGTTTGGATGAGGTCAACGT
Organism: Coprinellus aureogranulatus; assembly: GCA_027627275.1. Taxonomy (NCBI): domain Eukaryota; kingdom Fungi; phylum Basidiomycota; class Agaricomycetes; order Agaricales; family Psathyrellaceae; genus Coprinellus; species Coprinellus aureogranulatus. The sequence goes on along the minus strand of JANDKE010000061.1, from coordinate 31,140 downwards.
TTCAGGTTCTGCGAAATCGTCTGTAAGGGCGGGATCACCTCGAGGGCGACAGGTGATGATATCTCGATACAGTTCGACGACTAGGGTTTTCATGGGCTTTGATGTCTTGTTGAGGACGTGAAATCTGAGGTGGCAGTGTTGACCAGCGAACCATTGGAGACGATGTAGGTTGAGGCTAAATTTCAGAGCTCCTTCGAGTCCAGACATTGTGACTTGAATGGGTCGCGGTAGAGAAGTCAGGCAGAAAGCCAGATCCAAGGCTGGCCAAACATGGATGTGTCTGTAGAAATGAGCAACAGAACGTCCGTCTGAGAGCGGGTCTTTGACTCGAAGGGATCTGAGTTCGCTTTATTAGCGAGAGATACCAAAAAGTATCACGAAACGCACAACATTACTATATATCGGATGGCGACGCCTGAATGTGGTGGAAAATACCCTTTGGGCACGCCAGTAACCCCTTCCGATTTGATATGTAGAGAAAATGGAAACGTAAACTGCCCTTCACTAGCGAGCATGAAACCTTCCTCGTCAGGCCCGGATTCATAAAGATCGTCCAGGTTCTGACAAACGGAAGACAGAGAAATACCGAGTTCGTAGAAGACGGCCCGCTCTTTCTCTTGCATGATGCACTCGAACCCAATTACCCGCATTCTACCCTGGGAAAGCATGACGGGTCCGTCGCCTGTTTTGCGTACGGTGACCATTGCGAGCCCGTTCAGATAGCCACCTTGCACGCAAGTGTCGTTCTCCAGGATCATGTCCAGGTGCACTCGAGCCCGGGAGTTTCCACCCTCTAGATGGAGAACCGGCTCATCCAGATGCCGGGTTGAGCTTAGTGGCAATGAAGAGTCCCTCTTCAATTTTGCGGTTGAACTCCCCAGAATGGTTTTGAGCTCTTGGGCATTGCGATGAGGCTGGAACCTGCGGAAAGGAGTGTGGCTTGGCGAGCGAGAGATGTTACACTATCGACAGTGCTCAGTCCTTCGATAGTCGAGCCGAGAGAGAGGTCAGCTGTCCAGGTACTTGGCCTATTCACCGTTGCCGTATGAGAAGTCTGGCTAAGGCCGGAAGGTTCCTCAAACAATGGCGGGGGATCTGCTGCGTTTAAGTTCCTGGTTAACGCCGTCTTGGAGGTCCCTATTTCAGCAGGCGTCGAGGCGGCTTCGGCCAATGGATATCCAGAGGACACCTGTTCCATCAGGTTAAGGAGCAGGATAGATGTGGCTGAGCTAGCCAGGTCGTAAGTCGTGAATTTCGTTTCCATGATTCGCAGGGGAGAAGGAAGAGGAGAATGAGGAATTGTCAGCCTCGTAGACACGTCCACGCCTAAGACAAGGGACAGGAGTAGATGAATTTACTCCCCGGAGGAAATGACTTCCGCACGCCAGCTGCCGTTCAATTTGCTCAGCAAACCACACCAGCTTCTTGCGCGGACAGTTCGTACGGCTGATGAGGGATATCAACCATAGACCGTAGCACCAGTGTCTCCCTTCGCAGCGCGAGCCCTCTTTTCCGCACTGCCATCCTTGCGCTGGACTGTCTTGCCTGCGCCTACGTGGTGGTTCGGAGTTGAGCGTTGAGCACTGGCGAAGTTGATGGCAGCCCTCAAACTCGTTCTCCCATCATCTAATGGCCGACAAGTCTGCGAGAGCCCATACTCACCAAACCAACCGTGAGCGCCCTCGGAAGGCGACTGAGCGTAAGGTCGTCTACAAGTCTGTCCTGGAAAATCCTTTCCGAGTCCGCTGGTCAAGCTGCGCCTTCATGCGAACTATACCCGTGCTCATATGGTCTTACCTAGGCCTTCCATTCCGGTGAACCTGCAAAACGTTATATTTTCTCATCTCACCTCACTCGTCGAAGGGGCTGCGGCATACCACGAAGTGCAGTCGAAAGCCAGTCGGAAACGCAAGCGCGAACGGGACAATGAGGACAGCAAGAAGTCGGGCAAAGGCAGGCCTGGCGAAGATGTCGTCATGAAACATTCAGGCGCTGGCCAGGGGGAGACTACTTTGGATCTCGCAGAAGCCCAATTATCTGCTAAAAAGCCGGTGATTTTGAACCACATTACCTGCGGTATCAACGCAGTCACCAAGAGACTCGAAGCTCAAGCCAGGCAGACTCGCCGAAATGTCATTATGACAACAGGTGAAGAGTCGACAACACAGGCACCCTTATCCCTGGTGTTCGTATGTAGGGCCGACGTCGACCCACCCACCTTGATCGACCACTTCCCACCTCTGGTCGCTGCGTGCAATTCCCTTCAGGCAAACCTGACACTGCCAGTCAAACTGATACCGCTGCCCAAGAATTCTGAGGACGTTCTAGCAGCAAAGCTAGGTATCAGAAGAGTGTCTGTCATAGCTTTGGACGTTCGTAGCCCTTCCGCACTATTCTCGCAGTGATTGAACTCCTTTCTAGGCCCAGTATTCTGGAATCGAGGAACTGAATTCTTGTTTGGAATCGGTGGCGCCCCTCACTGCACCATGGCTTATGTTGGAAGCGAAGGCAACACAACTCGTCCCGACGCATNTCAAGCAATTGAAGACGTCGGCGCCAAAAGATATGAAGGTTGCGAAGGATGCCCGACTCAAAGGAAAGGCAGCGGCAAAAGCGAAAAAGAAAAGCACGAAGCCAACGGTCACCGTCATCTCCTCGTAGGGTACCGTACACTGGATAATTCTTTGAATACATTGAACAAGACTAGGGTTCGCACTGATAACAAGGATGGGGGGAGGCCCGGGGAGGAGGAGGGAGCGACGGAGCGTGACGATGATATCGCGAGACGTCACATCACATGGTATGTGCCGCTGCGTGACAGCCGCACTTTAGATCAGGCAATGATTAGGATCTCGACGCGAACTCTTCATCTTCACCGCCCTACATGTTTATCGCAATCGTCGGAACGCGCTTTTCAGGGAAATCTACGGTAGAAAGCTATCTGATAACGCAAAAGGGTTTCACTGCGGTGAGGTTGATTGAGCCTAATGACGGAGAATCAGTCCTTGAGGGAAACATTGGGGTCGGGCAGCCACGATTTGCGCACATGCGGCAGCCTAACTGGAACTAGCATCTGTTCCAGATGCAATCGCATCTACCCAGTGCCATACCTTCCCTTACCGTCAAGTCGAANCACCTTGTGGTATCTGGAGCCAACAAGCACCAGTCTTTTCTCAGCATGAGCCCGCTTCAGTCTCCAGCAGTGCCTGCAATGTTCGAGAATGAGCCGCGACACCCTCTGTGCTTCTCATCTGCGAAAGATATGCTCTTGTTCGTAACAAACAAGTGGCAAGAGAATTTTGTTACTTGCGATCTTGACCGGAAGGAGCTAGTCGACCTTTTCATCCGCCGGCCGTTCTTCATGCTACTCAACATCGATGCGCCTCTCATGGCTCGATATATGCGGTGTCAGAAGTCAGTGACACGTCTTTAGCTACCTTCGTGTTCTAACAACCTACCCTTCAGCTTCGCTCCCACCAGCCTTGAGACCTTCATCAAAGACGACGATCGCCTAGTTTACGGCGCCGAATCGCTCCATGAAATGCGCGAGTTCGTGAACATCCACGTTATCAACTCGTTCCAATCTACCGAAAAGTTCGCTTCCCATTTGGAAGAGCTGGATCTGATGAATGCAGAGCATCTCCGCCCAAGCTGGGACTCCTACTTCATGGTTAGTTGGCATTGATCTTGTGGTTTCGTCTGCTGAGCCGTGTAGACCCTCGCATCACTTGCTTCGAGGAGGTCAAATTGCATGAAGCGACGAGTTGGCGCAGTACTTGTCCGAGATAATAGAGTGCTCGCTACAGGGTCAGTCTGCTACTGGGTTGACATCAGAACGAGCAATTGACAAACAGTGAACAGTTATAACGGCACACCCCGTGGTCTCGTCAATTGCAATGAAGGAGGATGTACTCACTGCAACGGCGCATTCCCGTCCACATCCAGCCCTATCGAGTGTGTTTGTCTGCACGCAGAGGAAAACGCTCTTTTGGAGGCAGGGCGAGAGAGGATCGGACATAACGCAGTCCTGTATTGCAACACGTACGTTCGACTCAAACCACTCTTGGGGACCACACTTTGAACACCAGGTGCAGATGCCCTTGCCTAAAATGCACGGTCAAGATCATACAAACAGGCGTTAAAGTTGTGGTGTACAATCTCGCCTATAAGATGTGAGTCCCATTCTCTGACTATGAACTCTGATTTACTGATGTACAGGGACGATGCATCTGCACAACTCTTCAAGAATGCTGGGGTCGAACTCCGGCGGTATGACCCAAGTATTGGCTTTCGATTGCTTCACGTCAGCGATGATACCTGAACGAACAGTCTACATACAATGCAAAAACGTTTTTCACCGTCCGTCCAAGCGTAACAACACCTCTCTTGCGTTGTCCTCGATTTTCCAACAGTCGTCATGCATGAAGCTCACTGAACTCCCAACGTTTGCCACTGTTGCCTTCAGGGCCAGCCATACAGCATCTACGTTCTTCTTTCCAGCAGCAGCGTAGAACTGTTGGGCGCACAACTGCAACTCGTCGTGCACATCCTTGCCGAGGAACCGCCTGAATAGGACAAGACAGTTCCAGAAAGACGGCTCATACGGATGGACACCCTTCATCACACCCGTCATCGTTTTGAGGATGGACCTGTACAACCGATGTGAATGCGTGTATGCTGACTCTGTACCCACAGCAGAACGCCCCCGACGCGCCAGGGCATTTACGCTGTCCCCAACTTCCAACTGGTTCAGCATGATTTGGAAGCGAGGCCAGATATCATCCCATATTCTTCGGTACATGAAGCTGCCCACATCCGTGACGAGGGTTTCGATGAGATGTGCAGCTGCTCCCACCACGAATGTTTCGCGATCGTTGAGACGATTAAGTATAAACGGCCAGGCGTTATGGATCGACGGTAAGAGGGCGGCTTCAGGTAGTACAGGCACTGCCAAAGCCAGGAGGAGAAGGATGCGCGCACGAATGACGGGAGATTCGTGTGTCAGGAAGTAAAGCGAGCGCGAGATGATCTGGGCGGTCAGCGCTTGACTTGGACTTCGCGGTTGTTCGCTTGGTTCCTGTTGTTTAATCTTTGCTTCCTCGTCCTCGTCCTGTTCTCCTTCCTCTACATTGCCAGGGCCCCACGTTTCGGGCGGTGCAGGGCCGTAGTTGTCGTTCTCATCCGCTACCGAAACATCCTTCCTCCGAGGCAGCCACTCGAGCAGCGAATCGAGGTTTTTGAGCCGCACGATTTCCCGAGGTTCATCTACCTCACGCTGCGGCCCTGCGTCTGGATTAGCCTTCATATCAGCCTCGATAACATTCAACACCTCGGTTAGCACTTCGACGAGACCATCTACGATTGCCCCATAGCCATGGTAAGCGTCCAGTCGATCAAAGCACTCTTCCACCACATCTCCTGCTTTGGCTACGACATCTGAGCCAACTAGTCTAACGAGTATGACCAGAACCTTCGTGGCGTCGATGTCCAGCCAGCGTCGGGTGAGCCTGCGAGACACGGAGTCGAGAGCGTAGTCGAAGTTGGAAAGCAGGAGGTTACCGGGCGAGGCATACGATGTCGCGGCTGTGATATAATTCAGAGCAGCCAGGCCAGATGAAGAGAGGAACGGGAACGGAGAGACGATAGAGTGCATGATGGGATATAGGGAAAAGATGAAGAGGGCGCTGAAGCGGCTTTGCAGAATACCAGCCGAGATGGAGATGAGTTGAAGGCAGAGACCACGGTGGAGGACAGGTTGGTTGACCACCCCTTTCCCTCTGGTCCCGTCGGAACGAGTGATCTTGAGTGTTTCATGAAGAGGAATCAAGCCCTTCTGGTGTTGTACATTTATCTCCAGCTCTTCGTGACCTTGCGGGTTCGGTGATGCATCTGCGGCGAGGTCATCCAGATCTGACTTGTCCCACAGCTCGGATACTGTCCTAACAAGCGCTCGGCATTGCTTCTCCAAGCGCTTGCTCCGATAAGAAGTCGTAAACACTGGTTCGGATGACAGGGATACCCTCCCGACACCTTCTAGTAAGCGACATGCGCACCACATCGCCGCAACATTCCTCGACTGGACAGCTGTTTGCCCCACGGAAGCAAACCATTCAACCGAGTACAAGGCTGAATCGCCAGCAACTGCACCCAGCGCACGAAACAGGTCGTCCAATGCTCCTCTTGCCTCTCGCGATGAGATGGTTCTCAACGATAGCTCTGGAAATGGCACCCATGTGTTATCTTGATTAGTCTCGAGCATCAACTGCTCAGTCAAGGTATGTGTCACAGTGACGGGAGGCTCGACGAACTCCAGTGCTGACAAGAGGCTCCAACCCCATTTTTCAATTCCCCCACCTGGTCCGAGGACCTTCCCCATTGCTTTGGAAATGATGATAGTGTGTGATCATCGCTGGTGAGTGAGGCAATGCGACACACGGAGATGACTATCTCAGCGGCATGTTGAATCTTGGCGTCCGATTGGGAGGAAATAAAGTGGGGTAGGGAGGCGAGGTTCTGGGATGTCATTTGCATCAGAGCTTGGAGGAGTTCTGCCCGCTTGTTCGAAGTGCCCAATAGTTGCTTTAGAGATTGAAGTGCCGCTTCGCCAACCTTGGGGTACTCGGAGTGTATCAACGAGAGGAGAAATGAGAGAAGAAGTGACTGTGTCTGAGGTAGAGTAAGCGAGGTGGCAGCTATGACCTCTGACGAGAACTCCACAAGCGCATAAAGCGCCGACGGGGTAGGGTGCTTGACCAGTGGGGTCAGCGTATTGATGGCGATGTGCAGTTGGGATGTTGTACCCCGCAGCCACGATGGTGTCCTGGCCGTACCATAGGCATTAGAGGAAGGGCGCTGTTGTTCGGGTGGATCGGTTTTCGCATAGTCCGCCAAGTCCTCGAGGTCCTCGAATCGTGGCAGAGCTCCTTCTTTCATGCATATATTGTCGCCCACCGATTTGACAATGGCAACCCTTAACACTTTCAACGAGGAAGCGACGACTTCTCCATTGGCCCACCCTTTATTGCCCGGGATACCCAGGCTAATCTTCGTCATTGTGCTTGCCACCCCTGGGAGGACCGTTGGTACAAGGTCATGCGGGGCATACTTGTCCAACAACAAGGCAAGCAGCTCGAGGGACGATCGTTGAAGCGACAGACGCGTAGATGATGCAGTTCCCAGGACAGAGTCTATCGTCTGCCCGATGACTGGAATGAACTTCTGGGAGTGGGAGAGGTCTAGCAGTTCGCTGGTCCGTTCTGCGGCCCTTTGTTCTGGCAGTAGGCGGTCCAGTGCGTCTTGAGGTGTCCTTTCATGTAACAAGGCAAGCAAGCATCGAATTGCCGCTTCTTTCGTCTCTTCGTCCCGAGCCCTTTCCTTCCCCTTGCTCTCCATCCCTCCGACCACCGCTCCGCAGAGCATGAATATCTGCTCCCAAATCTTGAGCTCGCATGTCCACCACCAGCCTTCGCAAAGCAGAGCAAGCGCGATGAGAACCTTTTCAAGGATCTGATCTGGGATTTCTGCAGAGAGATTTCGTTGGAGGATGGAGGATAGGGGGAAAAATACGTAGGAGATGAGCGAGGTGGTGAAGCTTGGAGGAGGAAGCTCTCGTAGGGCTTGGATGAGTTGAGACAGGAGTGATGAGACTGTGGGGATCGTCGAAGGCTGGAGCTTGGAATTCCCTAGCAGAGGGACACATATTGCTTTGAACTGCACGCGTCAGGATTTGTTTGGGGAGAGCAACGCTACACTCACGCGCTGAAACTGTGCCTGTCCTTCAGTGCTTGCCATGGATGCTGAGGGCAAAGGGCGAGCATGACGTCAAACAGTTAGATCACTGCGGTTGCGGCCTTGCTCACCGGCACCGACGGTGACCAGGCCAATGCAGTCGAAGCCCTCCCAATTTGGTATCCGACTCCGTGAGCGCTTGTGCGGAGGAAAAACTTGAAATTTGTTTGTCTCCACCTGATTGTGTTGAGGCGCAATAATGGTTCCATTCTTACTCTCAACCACTGCCTTCATGGTATTTTGACTCTAGGCAAGACCCGATACCAACTATCGGCCAACTATCATGGGTCTTGACGCCCCGAGAATTCTGTTGGTGGATTCTTACGACTCATTCACTCACAAGTGCGTTGCCTCCATGCTATAGTCCGGATCCGCTTGACTCAAGCAGGCCCTAGCCTAGCTGCCCTATGTCGTCGATCCATCCCAAACTGCCAGATTCGCATCATTCAGAACGATGAGTTCACCATCGACCAGCTCCGACCCCACCTCCCGTCCTTTTCAGCCATCATAGTGGGCCCCGGGCCAGGCTCTCCGGATAATCCAGCCGACATCGGAGCAGTGAGGGACCTTTGGCATCTCGACGACGATCACCTTCTGCCCATCTTCGGTGTCTGCCTTGGGCTGCAAAGTCTCGGGATTGAATTCGGAGCCCAGCTCAAACGTCTCGAGACTGTCAAACACGGCCTCATCTCCCGCATCCACCACACAGGAACCGACATCTTTGAAGGGGTGGGGGAGGCCAATGCTGTCCGCTACCACTCACTTCATATCACGATTCCACCGTCGGGCGAGTTGAAGGAGTTGGCGTGGGCAGAGGATGTGGACAATGGTCATGTAGTCATGGGCCTCAAGCATCGTTCGAAACCATTCTGGGCGGTTCAGTACCACCCAGAATCGGTACGCACTGAAGGTGGAGGGTGGGAGGTATTGAAGAATTTCTGGACATTGGCAGCTGGATGGACTCGTAAGAGTCGACGCCTCCAAACAAGCTCCGATACCCTACCCGACATCGGAGTGCCATGGCCTCATCTTCCTTCTCCTCACGACCCGCCCTCGCCCAGAACTTCTCAGAACACTGCCCTTTCCACAAAAATCCATCTCCCTCATTTAACTCCCATCGCTGTTTCCGAATACTTTGGTGCCTCACACGAGTCATCGAACTTCGTCTTGTTGGATTCAGCTGCGAGCCCCGGGAAGTGCTCCATCGTTGGCTCCCTTCTCCCCACTACCCTTCAAGTGACATACTATGTCGGGGACGATTCGGTAACATTACGCAAAGGCGAAGAAACTATTACAGAGAGCCTTGGGCCAACTGACATCTGGGAGTGGCTGTCGCAATACATGCGCACTAGACATGTACACCGACATAATTCCTCCATACCTTTCTGGGGAGGGTTCATTGGTTTTTTCAGCTACGAAATCGGATACCCCACACTGCACATACCCATTCTCAAGAGAAAGCAGAAGAAGCACCCGGACGTCAACCTCGTTTTCGTCGAGCGAAGCGTCGTGATTGACCATCAGGCTGGCGACGTACACGTTCAATCCTTGCTACCCCATGACGAACGGTGGATTGGGAAGGTGTCGCAGGACCTCATCAAGCTGTCGCAACCCGCCACTGCATCTAGCCGATGTTCCAGCATCCTCACCACTCTCCCTACGCCAACGGTGTCCCTCCCGGAGAAACAGCGCTACATATCTCGCATCAAGCAGGCGAAAGATCATCTATATGCGGGTGACTCATATGAGCTATGTTTAACAGCTCAGACACGGATATCAGTACCTTCGGCGTCTTCCAATCTCCCTCCCAATATATCGACCTCATGGGAACGCTATCGCAACCTGCGCAAGACTAACCCCGCGCCTCATTCGGCCTATCTTCGACTTCACCCGACGACCCTCATGTCGTCTTCCCCTGAACGCTTCTTATCCTTCTCTCGCCCTCCCAACCCTATCTGCCAACTTCGCCCTATCAAGGGAACAGTGCGCAAGGGACCTGCCATCACTCGAGCCGTTGCTGAACAGCTTTTGGCTGGCAGTGAAAAGGAGGTCGCCGAGAACTTGATGATAGTCGACCTCATTAGACACGATCTTCATGGGGTGCTGGGGGAGAACGTCAAGGTGACCAAGTTTTGTGGGGTAGAGGAGTATGAGACCGTTTGGCAGCTCGTTAGTGTCATCGAGGGCAAACATGACAAGGGCTCTGCCAAGCACGACGACTATGACCTGGGTTGGAATGTATTGAAGTCCAGTCTGCCTCCAGGTATGTTACTCTCGCTCCCTTCCCGTATCTCATGGGAAGTACTGACAACGAACGTCGTCAGGGAGCATGACCGGTGCCCCCAAGAAACGAAGCGTCGAGATTCTCCAGCACCTCGAGGATGGCGAACGCGAAGTGTACTCTGGCGTCTTTGGGTACTGGGACGTCGGTGGAGGGGGTGACTGGTCTGTCACCATTCGCAGCTGCTTCAAGTATGATGACTCCACCTCAGCCAAGTCGCCTCGGCCAGAGACTGAAGAGTGGGCTGTCGGCGCTGGAGGGGCGATTACTGCTCTCTCCGACCCAGAAGCTGAGTGGGACGAAATGGTGCTAAAGCTGCAGAGCGTGCTGAAGTCGTTTGGGATTACGCAGTCTGGGTCTGCTTAATGCAAAACGTCCATTCAACATGGGAGTGTTTTTGCATAGGATATTGCTCTATTTATGGCTAAATTATTGAACACCGTGTAGAAACATTATCGTACAAGAGCCGTGACTATAGGGCTTCAAGCAGCCAGTAGAGCAATGTGACTCAACTCACTAGAGGGTTTAGAAATGCAGTCAATGAATGAAATCTTGAAACATAGGAGCAGCACTTACCGCTGCACCTGAGTGCCAACTTTCACAGGAGGGTAAATTGGCTCCTTATCGTCGTCCATACCGGCCTTGAGGTACTCCTCGCGAAGTGCTTTAGCTCGAGCCAAGAGTTGCGGGATGGGAGCAAGCATTTCATCGGACGACAGATGCCAGAAGAGAGTCGAAGAGATACGGATGAGGGGGCGGTCAGGGAACTCTTTCTTGCGCCTCTCAATGACCTCTAAAGTCGCGTCGTTGACCACAACTTCGTGGAATCCAGCACGGATAAGGCCGCCAGTTATATGCTCGAGCTGCTTTCCAGCTTGGACCAGCAAGTTGTTCCCAGGAGGGATTTTGACTGGAATCCTGTTTCCGGTATTGCGACCCCAGATGTGGAGTCCAGGGTAGCGAGAGCGACCGTGGATTGTCAGGAAGTTGAGATCGGTGTGGAAGCCGGCAAGTATGGTGTCCTTCTTACCGAACTTCACCAAGTCCGAAGCGGTAGGAGCGAGGAGATGGGGTCTAGAAGAAGTGTCCAATCAGATGGGCTGTCACGGTGAAGCAAATCAAGTGGCAGCAACTTGCCCATATTGCCCGGCCTTGCGGAAAGTTTCTGCTGGAAGACCCAAACCGATAGCGACCATCTCCGTGAGATCGGCAACGCTGCACCCATCCAACTTGTGAGTAGACCATTCTGGAGGAATTGGGACGAGAGAACATACGAAGTCTTCATGGCATTGCCCCATTTCATCATGGTGGGGGTCCACCGCTCTTTCAGTTCTGGAGCCTCGGGCACCACATTTGAAGCATTCAGACCGGGGAACTCGGTTGGGTATGGTGGAGGTTCGCTCATTCTCCAGAAGAACCTGCATTTGGGATCTGGGTTGTGACCCATGATGTCGAGAGGTCGCTCAGAAGGGGCAAGTCGCTCGATGACCCGCAAGCAAGGCTCGTCCACAGCGCACTTGGGTTTCTCGGTGTTTTCAAGCGTGACTCCAACTTGGTAGCTGAGTTCAGGGCGTTCGTCCTTCTTCANGAGCTCCTCGGGCTGCGCGAAGTAGTCTTCGATAAGGTCCAGGAACTTGTCGTTGTCTTCGTCTGCAACACGGGAGTCGTGGAGGACAAGGGCACCGTAAATGANNAGGGCATCGGCAGCCTAGAAGGCANGATAAGAAGGCGTTCAGCAAGANAAACAACTGTGTNGACTTGCCTTCTTNCACTCCTCGATTACTGCTGGAGAGTNGNGAGGNTGATTNAGNAAGACATCGAGGTCGATAACAGGAAGATCCTTTGCAATGTCGTGAACCATGCTGAAGAAGAGGTAGAAGATGGTGGTTGGAGGAGAAGNAANGCTTGNATCCGGAACTAAGGCGAATATACTTCACGGGAAGCATTTCGCCTTCCATATGATCCATTGGACAGTGGCATGCGCAAACTGAAAGGCTGCTACAAGCGCGGTGCACACAGCCACACAAGTCGGACTTACTACATGCCGCCTAGATTGCTTTCTTATACTCAAACGACCACCATCCACACGTAACCCTTGTCCCTCCCGCAGTTGTCACGATGATCAAGGTCGGTTTGNACCCGCTTTCTGGCTGGAAACANCNCTGAACAGTGCTCTCTCNGCTGCAGATCTGGTCCATGAAGAAGAATGAGGACGCGGCTGCCAAGAAGAAGCCNAAGACGAGTGCCGCTCAGATTCGAGTGCAGAAGGGTGCGCGTTTTTCCGACCTTGCTGAGAAGGTCTTGCTAATTCGCGAGTCCCTCTGCAGATTTGACTGAGCTCGACCTTCCTTCAACAATGAAGACACACTTCCCCGATCCCGCTGATCTCCTCAACTTCACCCTCACGATTACTCCTGATGAAGGCCAGTTCAAGCGCTCGTGTCGTCGCCACATTGTCTGACATCTCGTACACAGGCATGTACAAGGGTGGCGCATTCGTGTTCTCCTTTGCTATCAACACAAACTATCCACACGACCCACCGAAGGTCAAATGCACGCAGACCGTAAGCAACTGGTACCTCGTGCACACCTCGCGATTCACAGCATTAATAATATTCCGCAGATCTATCATCCCAACGTAGACCTTGAGGGCAACGTCTGTTTGAACATCCTAAGGGAGGACTGGAAACCTGTTCTCAACCTCAACTCTGTCATGGTCGGCCTCCAATACCTCTTCTTGGAACCCAACCCCGACGACCCATTGAACAAGGGTGAGTCACTGTCGCAGTGCGTAAGCTATATGATACTGACTCACTATGTAGACGCTGCTGCCGAGATGACGAAGAATAGGGACCAGTTCATGAACAATGTCAAGCAGGCGATGAAGGGAGGGTACCTCAAGGGCACCCAATACGATAACGTCCTGGTTCGATCATGACGGGCTTTATCTGGTCTGTTCTGTCCTCATTCCTTTCTTGACATCACACTGCTTTCTTTCATCGCTGCATGTACATTTCCTACCCCCTCGTTGTTGTCGATTTACCCTCTCATGCACCGCTTGCGGATAGACACAATAGATTGTCCGCCGCCTCCCTTTCGTCCAGGAACACGACTCTGCGTTTGTAGACACCGCTTCCACCCACTCCTGTATATATACACTCGTCCAACTGTAATTTCTTTGCGATCCCATTAGCTCCCTCGATAGGTCGTGAAGGAGAAGGGACTAATCAGCAGGGGGATATGGTAATGTTCTTGCGGATTCTGGATAATGAATGGGATCTGTGGGGTAAGAGTCAGGCTGATTANAGTACATCGGAACCGTAGCATCGGTACCTCGACCCAGGGGTAGAAGGTCTGACGTCCTGTCTTCTCGAAGTACTCCTTGGTTTTGAAGACGATCTTGTATGTATCTCCTGCCTGAAGAGCGATGCTTCCCTCGGACCCNGTGGGTGGGAGGAGATCGAGGCAGCGCCCATCGTCGTTGGTGACTCTACGNGCNCTAGGATGNATGAATATCCTTATCACGTCGATTCAGACCCACCCCGTAGCGAGATCGCGGAATGTAGCGACTTCCTGAATGTCGNTCGNCTGCTCAGATTTCTGGAGGTAGATGTGCACCCCAGCAGCAGGCTTGCCGAGCGCTGCGTCCAGGACTGTGTGATTGTGTCANATCCNAAAGCTNAGGACTNAGAGGCAGCNCTTACTGTGACATGTAATGGGAGACTTGGCCATTCGTATCCGTCGGAAGGAGGTCCAGGCAAGGTAGGTGGCAGNATGGGATGACCAGCTTCACTGCTGCGTTAGCCNCCGGTTACTTGGATGGANGCCGGACGCTGATCCCAGCCGAGAGGTGAGTGCAGCCATCAAAAAGTTTGCTCTTCAGCACCCCTCATNGCTCAAATGGCTTCAGCNGCGTCCAGCTCAAACCTTCCGCTAGGCAAGGTCCTTGCATCAACTGGTGTGTAAGNTACGNCATGTTGCAGAGCCGATGAGCTTCAACTAAGGCTATNCGTAGAAAAGAANGTTCGGGACAAAGCAATCAAGAATCTCGCNGCGTTTCTNTCTGAAAACTCGGACAATGAGATCCCTCCNAATGAGATGAAGAAACTATGGAAGGGTATCTTCTACTGTGAGTTCTTGNGGCATTGTCTTGTCTATCTNNNCCTTATNCTNNTNCGCACAGGCTTCTGGATGTCGGACAAGCCTCTGGTGCAGCAAGCCCTCGCGAGTGAATTGGCAGAGCTGGTTTTGACCATTACATCAAATTCTGCCTCNNTCGCGTTNNTGAGAGGATTCTGGCAAACTATCGTTCGTGAATGGAATGGAATNGATCAACTACGGTGCGTGCCCTGGCTGTACAGATCTGCACTTTTCTGATTCTCNGTTGTAGACTNGACAAGTACTACATGCTTGTGCGNCGGTTTGTGAATGCATCGTTCCGTTTATTAGCAAGGGCGAAATGGGACCCGGAACTCTGCCGCCAATACAATGAAGTGTTAACGGAGAANGGTGGGCCGATGTGGTGAGCCGCCTTTACNGCTGTTGCTNTTGACTTCCTCTGACGGCCACAGCCCAACGGATATCAAAGTGCCGCCAGGCCTTATATACCACTTGGCTGATGTATACCTTGAAGAACTCGACAAAGTCCAAAAGTCCGCCTCGGCAGAAGACGCGCCTGCCCCTCTCACCCTCATCATTACGCCTCTGCTCTCCCTCTCTGCGCAAACAACATCCAAAATTGCCTTNAAACGTCTGAGAACTGCTGTATGGGAGCCGCTTCTCGAGTCTCTATCNGCTCCAGAGCAGCAAGCCTCGGAAGNNGAAGACGAGCGACCTAGGAAGAGGTCAAGAATCGATGAAGACGGAACATGGCCAGGACTTGTCCGCAACTCCTGTCNGGACGANCCCAGCANNNGACGCCTGGACAAGNAGTCGCTCTGCAAAGGTGTACGGAGGAAGCTGTTCGANGTCGCCAGCGATNCCTCNACGCGNGATTCGAATCGGAGACAGCTGTACAAGNTATGGAAGGAGGAGGGCGGGCTGGACAGCGACGAGGAGTGATTAGTGTAGGCAGATCAGTTGTATTACGTCACGCAGAGATTGTCCCCCGTCTTTTGGCTTTCTCCAGTTCCATCATGAGCGCTCCTTCCCCACGCTGCCCCTCGACCGTCCTCGTGTGCGTCCTCTCCTCACCTCCCTCCCGCCAGGTCCCTCTCCGACTACTCTGCCCGCACCCTCGCCCGCTTCGCAACCTGCTCCCGCCTCTTCCACGATGCCGCAGCCATCCCAACGCTCTGGGAACCGCACTACAAGGTGCGATTCACGGTCTCTGATGCGGCCAAGGAACAAGAGCGCACTGCACGGCTCGACGACAATTGGGCAGCGCGCTATGCCGAAAGAAAGCGTCTGGAACAGCAGGCAATGAGGATCGTGCGCTTGCTATGCGAGGACCGGAAGACACGACGTCGCTCCGTCGAGGAAATGATTGACCTGTCCATGGACGTATGGGACGTCCTCCAACTCCACACACAGATGCCCCTTCCACCAAGCTTCGCCGCAGAGTCCAAGTGGGTTACGGATATCCATGGCAAAGTCCCCGACCGGCCACTAAGCATCATCTACTGGTCGAAGCAGGCCAAGCTGGTGCTCAGCAGGAGCTATGCGATTCGCGAGCTTCATAGGCTGAAACAAGTCCATGGCACGCCCCACCAAGTGCTGTTCCAGGACGCAATGAACCTCCTCTCGTGTTTCTTCTCCTATGCTCCGACTGAGGTGAGTGCAATCGTGCGGGGCGTTCAACACGAGGCTGATTTTCAATGGTTGACGGAAAGATTTCGGACATGTTGGAACGAGCTCATCGCCCCATGCGACAAGTACCTCGAAGACGCCAACTGCATTATCGATCCGCACCAAGAACGTTACAGCATCGTGCAGTTGTGTAGAAGTATTGCCGCGTTCATGTATGCTGAAGGTTTCGGGATACCAGAAGGTGAGTCCTCAATTTCTTTTGGACACAAGCAGAATTGAACNACNGTGGCTTCGTTAGCCGACCAGTATCGACGGCTATTAAACAGCTTCCCACACTTTTATCTCTCAAAGACGCCAGCTTCCAGGAAAACGATCCCCTTATCGCTTGTCCACGTTTTCTCGTNCCTCGGCCGACACTATGGCCTCGACGTCTTCCCCGTCAANTTCCCTGGGGTGGTTCTGGCACGAGTNAATGTAGAAAGGCACACCCCGAACAGCTTNATNCTGGTGGACTTGGCCTCAGCTGGGCCTGATGCTGTCATCATAGAGTCACCTATCGATGACGAGCAGTTGCGTGCATCGAATGCCGTTATGATGCTCCTNAGGGCATCGAGAAATATTGTTGCGTCCATGCGCCAGCGCCAGGTAGGTTTCGCATTTTCGGATGCTCAATGGGCCATTTTCTGCGCCTTCACCATCCAGCTATTACTGTGTCCCGACGAAGATGAACCGCTCTCCCTAGTCCAAGCAACGGGCCAATTGCCATCTATGGAATCTTACACGCTCTCAGCCGCGCTCGCTCCTCTCTTGGAGGAGCCCCGGCGAGGGGCTCTAGAACAATACTGCCANGAAGCCCTTGCNCATGAAGGGTTAGAAGTCTTNGCTACCCCGCCAAAGCTGCGCACAGACGCGAGCGTCAAGTATTTTNTTGGTCAAGTTCTAAGGCACAATACACTGGANTACTATGGTTGCATCATTGGATGGGATGTNAGTANCTCTCACCTACCNTCNCTTNGAANNNGTCTGACAGNTGCTNCAGGAAGAGTANGATCACTCACCCGAGTCCATGAGGGAGGTTGACTGCACCGATGAGGGTTACCGAGGGTTCGTCCGACGAGACCAGCCATACTATCGCGTTTANCGACTNGACGATGCGTCCATTCGCTGTGAGCATCCAGAATCCTACCNTATCACCTGGTTCATTGAAANTTCTCTCCCTAGACGTGCCTCAGGATTGCATCAGCATCATTCCTCTGACCGCTGAACTCGCGAGCGCCTTCCTNCGNGAAGTAGGCGANTTTAGCAAGTCGTTCAGCGACGCTCANCTGAGTACTGCCCACAATGATCGTGGGCTATTCAAGCCTAGCCCGGAGCTGTGGGCGATGTATCCCGAAGACATGTTTTACGCGGAACGATGGGTGAGGGAAGGTGGGGAGGCTATATCTGAACAGATTGCCGCTGTAGAAGCCTTCACGCAAGAATTCGAGGAGTATCTTTGAGGGTCTCCTCGTGGCTTNTGGAGGTGATTTAGGAGCCGTATCTAGATTAGACTAGACCTTATCTCTGGTAGACGAAGTGCCATTGCCAGTATGCTTATGCAAATATGCAACTATCGATTCAGATTGAGTATGTTCAGACAGGGGTGTTTCCCACGTGATAAACGCCAAAACGCGTTCGACGTGCAAAGCTTTTAGCTTTCAACCACATTGACGCGGCTCAGCTGCGAACATCCCTGGCTCATTAACTCCACACCCTTCCGCCATGTCAACATACGTGGGCCGTGCGACGCCCCAGCAAAGCTACTACCAACGACCAGCGGCATATACGACTGCCCAATCCAGACCAAATCAGGCGAATGTGAGGGACGATTATGAGCGTGAGTATACCAACCCACTTCATGGAACACGCAGCTGATATGNCCCAGGATGGTACACGGAGTTCTCACCAAGCAACAGAATGTCGCTGTCTCTTCGGTCGGGGATACACTCCGAGGTTGCATGGGCGTTTGGATCGGCTGGTCCGTNTTGGGAGNAANCGAGCAGTTCTCATACAAGGCGTACCCTGGCCTTATTGACGGACTGTTCGACTGGCCAGAGTGGTACGTGACTGAAGGGCATCGGCAACTTGACGACACCACCTACCTATTCGGCCCTTCCAAGGACTTCCTTGCCCAACATCGCTTTGCCCTGGAATCCCTCCTAATTCTTAGGAATATCTCCCTCCAAGACCAGGCAGAACTGGCCTCTCACAAACATACCCTCCCATTACTTCTGAATGGCCTCAACAATCTCGACTACACGAGGGACGAAAATCAGGAAGCGCTGATACATATAATCGACATCTTCCAAAGTCTTGCCCCGAGCCTATATATTCATGAAGCCGTCCCCGACAATTCCAACCCCATCATCCCACTGAAGAAAATTGTGGCGAACTCAACGAACAGAAGCCTTATCATTGCAGCCTTCGGAGCTCTGACTGGCCTTCTATCACATCCCAGCAACCACCTGCAGTTTGCGCGAACACCAGAGTCACTACAAGCCGCCATTCGATATCTGCCATTGTTCATGGACAGGGCGTTGACAGAACCGTGTTTGGAGCATCTTTATATCCACGTCGCAAATCCTGCTGCAGCCCGCGCCTTCCTGTTGAACCCCGAACTTCCCAGCGTCCTCAGAGTGTTGTGCAGCCTGATCCTCTCTGAGCAGCATTCGACGGAGGAAAAGGTCACGTTGGACATCACGCCGCCATATCGCACTGTCACTGCGTCACAGTCGATGACTGCAAGAAACTACGAACTGACCAACGAAGACATTAACATCCTCTCGAAATCGGCAGAGCCACATCGTTGTTATGAATGGTATGGAATTGAAGCGTATCGTCGTTGCGGTGTGTTTTCTGACTCTCGTCCACAGGATGCGGCTGGTTCTTCAAGCAAATCCAGATGCTGAAATGACCCAGGTCGACATCTGGACGTTATACAAGGAGACCCTTACGCCGTTCCAAGAAACGCATGCCCTTCTCGGCGCGTCCGACGTGATCAAGTACGTCACCCATGTCTACCCATCTGCGCAAGCTATGGTTCTGCAAGGTGACAACCCCCGCTTCATCGTTCGTGGTATCGAGCGCCGAAAAGAAATGATTGCAAGTGAGCGCTTCAAATGCAAATGGGACCGCTCTCAGTGCAGTGAACCGGCATTTTCAACTCCCTCCGACCTCTTCGATCACCTGTTGCAACACATCGGAAACCTCCAGCCCCCTTCCCTCGCTTGTCTGTGGTCTACGTGTCAGCATACCTGTACCGAAATTCAGCATCTGCGCGCACACCTTCTCACTCACCTATCAAGCTCTCAACCACCGCAGAAACATCCATCCCAAAGCGACACCATCACCGTCGTCGCGAATACCGACCTCAACAGTTCCGATCCCACAACTCGACCCATTCCCCCGCTTCGCGCTACCACAGTCACATATCAACGGCCTATTGTGGAGCCCACCTCTACTGCTCTCACGGCCTTGCTCATCATCCGAGTACTGTTCAGGACAGCGTTCGCCTCTGCGGAAGCTGCGCCGAAAGCTGACGCTGACCATTTCGGCTTCCCCGGGATCGTAGAGGATGTCGGTGACCCGGCTGCTGATACCTCGAGTGGGGATGTTGAGAGCGATAAGGAGGGCGAGAGGAAAGGTAGGAGGGCGTTCATGGCAGTGAGGCATATGCTGGAGAATGTCCGGATACACGACGAGGCACTCATGTCATGGGTCAATGAGATGGTGGATTCCACGATTCCAGAGATCATTTAGCTTTATACCAAGGGTCTGTACTTTTAGTGTGGTATCTTCTTGCACCCTCTGCGCGTACCTCTAGACAGCAGCTTCGCTCAGTGCCGCGAACCAATCGCAGACGCGCGCCTAATGGCATTGTGACCGCACCTTCGGCAATCGCACACGTGGAAGCAGATCGTGAGAAAGCCCCGAGTTAAGATGCAGCCCCTATTCCGAGCGCATCGCAACCGGCGCCCTTTCCTTTGTGCACCATGAACTCATCTTACAGGGCTTCCCCTCCAACCTCCAAGTTTGTCGCTATCTACACGAAGCTCCTTCAGGGCGTGCCGGCGAGCAAGCTAGATTCGAATGGCGACGCGCAGCGACTCTTCTCGGACTTGTTAGATCTGAAGGTTGACTCGGAGTTCCTGGCTGGGCAACTTCAGCAGCTTTCGAAGGAGGCTTGCCTTGGGAGACTGAAAGTACGAGGTCATGCACTCATGCTATAAGGCGGTAATCTCATGGCTTTGATTCTATTACCCTCAGTAGCCTTTCCTGAATTTGCTCTTCGAGGTCAGCCTCTTGTACGCGTCTCATGCTCCGTACGGTGAGGCGAAGAAAGACCATGCCTTGGAGACGCTGGCTCTCGCATCCAGACACGTTTGTCCAAAAATTTATCTGGATGGGAAGTCATGGAACTGGTTGCTGGATCGGTCGGGCAGAGTG
Organism: Coprinellus aureogranulatus; assembly: GCA_027627275.1. Classification (NCBI taxonomy): domain Eukaryota; kingdom Fungi; phylum Basidiomycota; class Agaricomycetes; order Agaricales; family Psathyrellaceae; genus Coprinellus; species Coprinellus aureogranulatus. The sequence goes on along the minus strand of JANDKE010000061.1, from coordinate 10,838 downwards.
ATCGCGTCTTCAATGTACGCAAGGCACTAGCAAGCAACGGACCCTTGACACATCTGACGATCAGTCCTTCCAGGAATTCACTTCCATGCTAAATTCAATCATTGGCGATGATGACGCTCCATGTACGGATTTTTCTCTGAATTGGGCATCACTGCTCACACCCTCTTCTGCATAGTTCATACTCGCCATCTTGCCTTGCGTCTAGGCTTAGTGTTCATCTGTTCTATTAGCCAACTAAGCCCTGGAGCCTACTTCCTCAGACGAAATTTCTTTCCCTCGACAATTCAGGTAAGGAATATGGAGTGCTGTAAATATGAATGCTAACATGTATCCCCTGCCTATCAGTTCATGCATAGCCATGAGACGCAATCTCATTTTCAAGAGGCCGCGTTATTTCTTGCAATACTTGCGAACTACCACAAATCCGATGCAGCGAAGATGAACCCGTATCTAAGGCGGATACAAGGGTTTCGAGATGATGAAGTCATGAGAAGGATGTGTCGAGCCACCATACCAGCTCTCGTGAATGCAACCGCGTCAGTGCGTCCAAGGGAAGTCAGCGAGTTATTCTGCTCACACACTATTCCAAGGACATACACTTCTTCACAGTCAAGCAACACATCAGCTATCGCTACTGTCCTACGCACGCTACTGCGGCCTGGCACCCTGTTATCCGGGATTCGAGCTGACTCTACCCCGCCGAAGACACCATCCCCAGATCCAGAATCGCAGTGAGCACGGACAGTATCTTCCAAATTCAATTAGTGCCCTAATGAATATACACTGCAATAGGCCCACTGCGCAAGCCGTCGTGCTCCTTCCTGTCTATGAATTCATGGCGCAGAACGAGTCCTTCCGGCGCATATTGCTGAATGACCTGGAGAACTCAAGCGAGACGTGGATTGGCAGCTTCCTCGGGTTCGCGTCATGGCTACTGACCAACGCGTCCAGCTCGTCATCTGCCAGGACACTATCGTATGCAAACTTGACCCTCGAGATGATGCTTATCCTGGCGGAGGACGACTCATGCATGGAAGTCCTGTCTGTAAAGGACATAGGGAATGTACAGTTGTGTCAGCAGGTGAGCGCTCTCCGTCATCATATTATCCCATTACTGATCTGTGTGGCAGAGGCAACCACGCCTCCCGGCTCCGCGCTCAGGCCAACCAGCGCTTTGCGACATCCTCGACTGTTGTAACCTTTGGCTTCGCCATAACCTACATCGGCGGCTTGCAGTGCACTCGTATACGAAATGCATCTGGATATGCCATAGGATTGTTTGGTATCTGCAGCGAGAGAGAATACGACTTGGTGAGGGCTTAGCATCATCTACTTAACTATCGCTCACAGACTTTAGACTATCACTGGAAGGAATTATGGATATCCGTCGTTGGCCTCTTCTCCTTCCTTGCGACCAAGTTCGACACGCTGGTGACAACAGGCGGGACAGGGCTGTTGATTACGGACGTGAGTGAATGTACCGGAGGAAGAACTCCCAACGATTGACAAGATTTTAGAGTCTCGCTTTCTTCCAGCGCGCGATCGCCAGTGCGGAAGTCTATCTGCCCACACCTCAGGCCGTACACGAACTTGTGTACGAGCTCATGCGGAACTCAAGCATTCTGGAGAAGCAAAAAGACCTGCTGACTGCGCTGGACATATCCCCGCATAACGACCCCGCCTTACGCTACATCCTTGATGTTACGTCGTACTACAACGAGAAGATCGCTGCAACGGGCGCCAATCTGAAGGATGCTTCGGACGCGATGCGGATCATTGTGCACGAGGTGGAGCTTAACGGACTGCATCATCCGGCGACTGCGACTTCAAGAGAAAACGAGGCCTTGTATGTTATCCCTGAGTACACCGGGGCTAGGCACTGACCGGGATGTAGACCCTGCAAGTCGGAAGAAGTGCTGGACTTCGCGAGATATGCATGTGCGGATTCGCTTCGGACCGTGGGAATGGAAGGGGAGTGATGTCATCCGGCGTTCCGAGGGTCCGAGCCATCGAGAAGAACTTTTTGTCTCCGAGTGGACAGGCCAGAGTCAATGCCCGTCCTTTGGTCTCTTGCCGCCGCACGAACATGTCGCTTCCATCCGTATGTTATTTCCAGCGATTAGGCGCCCGTCGGCGTCCTTTTCCGCCCGCTTTTTCGACCCGCCAGTGGATACCCCTAATTATTCCCGAAATCAGCCTATTTTGCGTCGATAAGCCGTTGACTCGGTGAATGCCCTTTTTGAAGGCGTCGCGCGAGCGAGTCCCTTTCCCGTCCTCCACCTTCATTCCCTTCTCTCCACCTACTGGCCATGCTGCGACTCCGTTGTGTGCAGAGGTTCCCTCGTGTCCAGCATGGCAGGCTGGTCCCTCTTGCCCGCGGTCTGGCAAGCCTCAAGCAGCCCTCGTCACTCTTTTCGCCGTTGGACACTTTCCAGGAGCGACATATCGGTCCGGATGACGCTGAGACGAAGAAGATGCTGAAGAACCTGGGCTACGACTCCATGGATGCCTTCATTGCAGACACCGTTCCTCCCAAGATCCGCATTTCTCCGTCCACCGTCAGCAACNANTCCATCCCTGTCCTCAGTGAATCGGAGCTGCAGGCCAATGCAAAGGCTCTTGGGGCACAGAACAAGCCCTTCAAGAGCTACATTGGTATGGGTTATCACAACGCTGTCGTACCACCGGTCATCCTCCGCAACGTATGCACCNNANGCTCCTGACCACTCTCCGCACCCTAACGCTGGNCTCAATCCTAGGTNATGGAGAACCCTTCATGGTACACTCAGTACACCCCATACCAGCCCGAGATAGCTCAAGGNATGCTATTCTCGTTTCGGTTTGGACAGTTTTCTAATTTTAGCAACAGGTCGCCTGGAATCTCTTATCAACTTNCAAGCTATGGTCATGTCCCTGACCAGCATGGATATCGCCAATGCCTCTCTCCTTGACGAGGCCACGGCTGCTGCTGAAGGAATGATAATGGCTCATGTCTCGTCGCCGAAGAAGAAGNCCTTNGTTGTCGACNCAGGNGTTTCTCCNCAAACCTTGGCAGTGGTCGAGTCGCGTGCCAAGGGGTTCGGNGTAAAGATCGTCGTTGGAAATGCTTCCGAGTTGATCAAAGATTCCAGCCTCGCCTCTGATGTCTGTGGGGTCCTTGTCCAGTATCCAGACGTCAATGGNCACATCCAAGATTGGTCTGCTNTAGCAGAACAGACGCACAAAAACGGTGGCTTGGTTGTCGCTGCTACCGACCTCCTCGCGTTGACCAAGCTCAAGGCACCGGGAGAGTGGGGTGCTGATATCGTTGTCGGGAATTCTGCCCGTTTCGGTGTGCCCGCGGNATACGGAGGCCCTCACGCTGCGTTCTTTGCCGTCACGGACAAGCTGAAGCGCAAGATGCCTGGTCGCCTTATCGGTCTCAGCAAGGACGCTCAAGGGAAGCCCGCCTATCGACTGGCATTACAAAGTGTGTACACTGCTTCGACAACCCAATTGCATNGACTGACCAACTCTCAGCTCGTGAGCAGCACATTCGTCGTGAGAAGGCTACCAGCAACATCTGCACTGCGCANGCNCTACTNGCCAANATGGCGGCCATGTACGCGGTTTACCANGGCCCCGAAGGCCTCACNCGCATCGCAAACAAGGTCCACGGGTTCACNCAAGTCTTCAAAGCATCTGTCGAATCTTTCGGCTTCAAAGTTACCAATACCACCTTCTTCGATACCCTGACTCTGGATGTTACTGGCGCTGTCGCCAACTCTTGGGCCGTCCATGCTGCCGCTAACGCTGCNGGNGTCAACCTNCGTCGAGTTGATGATAAGCATGTTGGCGTTACCTTCGACGAGAGNGTCACCCCTGCTGAGCTNGTGACCTTGATCAACATCTTCGCGACCTCCGCAAANAAANCCTCCGTTGCTCTCTCGGACCTCCACGGAGCCCACGGACGTCCGCCATTACCCCCGATCTNCAGCGTCACCTCGAAGTTCCTCCCTCACCCCGGTGTTCAACAAGGCACCATTCGGAAACCCGAGATGCTTCGATACATCAACCACCTCTCGTCGAAAGATCTCAGTCTACATCCCATTCCATGNTCCNNCTNGNTCAGATTNCACGNNGTAAAGCTCAATAGCACCAGCAGCATGGTTCCTCTTACCTGGCCGGAGTTTAGCAACGTTCATCCTTTCGCTCCTCAAGACCAAGTGGAAGGTTACCAGACCATTATCAAGGAGTTAGAGCAGTACCTTTGCAAGATCACAGGCTTCCACTCTGCCTCGCTTCAGCCTAACTCAGGAGCAGCAGGAGAGTACGCCGGTCTTTGCGTCATACGCGCCTACCATGAGTCTCGTGGAGAAGGTCATAGGGATATCTGCTTGATTCCTCTCAGCGCTCACGGCACCAACCCTGCATCAGCTCATCTTGCGGGATTGAAGGTCGTTCCCGTCAAGGTCCACAATGATGGTAATCTCGACCTCGCCGACCTCAAAGCCAAGGCGGAGAAGCACAAAGACAACCTCGCTGCCTTCATGATCACCTACCCCTCCACGTTTGGTGTCTTCGAGAGTGGCGTTCAGGATGCTTGCGAGATCATCCACGCCAATGGGGGACAGGTGTACCTCGATGGAGCCAACCTGAACGCTCAAGTAGGGTTGACCAACCCAGCTACATGCGGCGGTGATGTCTGCCATCTCAACCTCCACAAGACCTTCGCCATCCCACACGGTGGAGGAGGCCCTGGGGTCGACCCATCTGCGTGGCTGAGCATCTGGCTCCATTCCTGCCTGGCACTCTCGAGCTTGCCGATTGTCAAGGCCGAATAAGGCCACAAAACCTGCCGCGGACCAGTTCCTTCGGGCAGCTCCTTGTTCCCACTGCCTTTACTCAACTACCTGCTCCCCAGTGCTGCCGGTGTTTTCGCCGGTGTTCTTTCCAGGCTCCCGCCCTGGGCCTCGGGGCTGGCCAGCTTCCTGACCTCTCCTTCTGAGCCCCTTCCACCTGGGGGCATAGCTCAGTTGGGAGAGCAGTAGACTGAAGTTCTAAAGGTCCCGCGTTCGATCCGCGGTGCCCCCATTTTTTGCTGTTTTACCCAGGAGAGGGAAGCTACCAGGAAGGACCAGCAGGCCTGGTTTCACCTTTTTTTCTCTCTCTGAAGTCCCGCCTAACACCCTGCCGGGAAGACCTTTTTATGAGGAGCAGAACCGAAGGTCGTCAAATTAGAATGGATCTGCAGATAAGTAGACATCGTCTTAAAGTCTATTCGCGTGTGTAGGGACAGTAGTCCGAAGGATTCAAGTGTCTGAGTAAGAACAAGGTACTCTCCATTACGCAGAGCCTCTGTCCCCTAAGCAATGGTGTACTTGCCGTAGTCCTTTTCAGGATCGTATACCTGTTCAGATGGTAAGCCAATCTTTACCCCATAGAAGAGCTTGTTAGGACGTACCTCCCATCGCGAAGCAGGGAAGATGTGCTTGTTGCGATTGTACCAACTCCGTTCCACAACCTTCCCAGCATGCGATTCGTCCTTCTCCTTCGTAGCGTCCGCCAACAACCTCACGTCGTCGTGGACGTCAAAGTTGAAGAGTGGTCCGGATTTTCCGCGTGCTTTGTTGATAATGAAGTCGTAGAAAGTGTAATGCTGCGACGGCAAAGTCAGATGGGACTTCGTGTGAGGAGGGGGGAGGACGCGTACGTGTGGTATGATCAGGTCTTCCTTAATGTACATCATGTTGTCCACGTTGACTCCCCTCAGTTCAGGGAACTGTTGACGAGCTTTCTCGAGGAACGAGGAGATGGTGTCTCCTTTCTTGCACTGGAGGCATATGCTCAGACATAGCGCCAAGGTACGGAGGGGAAGTGCTCACCATGACACTCTTCCGGTGGCCAGTGCCATCCCAGTACGAATAGGTGACCTCGATCTCCTCTGCCTTGATCCTTTCCTGCGTCTCGAGCCATTCTAACCGCAATCTCTCCCGTTCTTTACGCTCTGCCTCTTCCCTTTCTCTGTCGGGCAGGAAGGATGTGTCAACGTTCGGGTTTTTGCTGAGCTTAGCCTTCTTGACTGGTGGAGTGTCTCGTCCTTCGACGTTGGGAGTGGCTCGGGCACTGTCTCCCTTTACAGAGTCATCGGCTTCCTCTTCGCCATCCATGTCAAAGGACAGAGTGGACTTGGCCATCTTCTTCCGTTTCTTTGCTTTCTTCTCATCCCTAAACGGTACTCAACCTTCTATCAGCCAAGCTGGGTGTGAGCAACGAATAGCGGAACAGCATACTTTAGCTCTGCGCTCCTAGCAGCCTCCCGAGCCTTGGCCTCCTCGAGCTCCTTCCTCCTTTGCTGGAATTCCTCCAGATGCACGAGACCGACGGTGCTGTTCTTCAGTGACTCTTCCATAGAGTCGAACTGGCCGACGAAGCGCGACGCAGAGGGCCGCGCCTTCTCGGTCTCCTTGACCAAAGCTTGCTTTTGCCGTTCATATTCTTCCCTGGCCTGTGCGCGCTGCTTGATGAGCGCATCCTCGAACTTGTTTCCGGACATGAGGTTGGGAGGAAAGAGGCAATTCAGATTCCGACGAGCGATCACAGCAGCTCAAACAGAACGCGCTCTTGACGTTGCCTCAATTTTGCCGCGTCCACCACTGGCACCATGGTCCACATTCTGGGCATTCAGTTGCCTGACAACTTCAAGGCAAAGGTGAGCGGAGGGTGCTGACAGTATAGTCTATAGACTTACACTACTGCAATAGTTCGCCCTGACCAAGTTCTACGGAGTCGGAAACAAAACATCCCAACTCCTCTGCGCCCGGTTCCAGATTCACGACACCTGCAGAGTCAAGGACCTCTCGCCATTCCAAATAACCTCCCTCGCTTCCTTCCTCTCCTCCCCTTCAACGGCACCACCCTCCCCCGGTACCCCCTCGCCCCGCCAAACTTCACTCCCCCACCACCAAACACGTCCTCACAGGAACTGCTGGCCAAGTTCAAGGAACAGCAAGTGTCATCACAGGAGCCGCAGGATGGAAAAGCGAAGAAATGGGTGGACCCTCTCAGCTCGCTGAAGATCGAGTCTGAGCTGAGGAACCAGATTCGGGAGAACATTGCTCACCAGAGGATGATTGGAAGTTATGTTGGAAGGCGGCATGCTATGCATTTGCCTGTCAGAGGTCAGAATACGCAGACCAACGCGAAGACGGCGAGGAAGCTCAATAGGCTGGATCGGTGGTAGTCGGGGGTGGTGTCGCTGTTGGCGTCGGTCGTCTCCTCTGTTCCTTGCTCTCTTTATACATTCTGTATTCTCTGCTAGAGTCGCGTATTCCCGTTATAATCATTGGATAAGCTGTCAAACTTGAATCTAGGGAGTGAGTGTTCATACGATCAAGCGCCCTGGCGGAGATGCGCGCATCCACCACGGCTCTCTTCCTACCCACCATCACTGCCAGACCACCTCTTTCATATCTCGACCAGTAATGGCTTCTGGCGTGAAACAATACAAGGGCGATTGGTGAAGAGCTCTGGAAAGCGCGTTCGGAAAAGATTGTGAGCATATCCTGAATGTTTTCTCGATATCCGCTGACGGTCCCAAGAATGCAGAACTCTTCGCACTCACATACGGCGCTCTGGTTGTGCAGCTGATCCAAGACTACGACCAAGACTACGATGAAGTTAACAAGCAACTCGAGAAGATGGGCTATAACATCGGAACTCGCCTCATCGAAGACTTCCTTGCTCGGTCAGGGTTGGGGAGATGTGCCGATTTCAAGGAGGTCGGAGAGGTCATCGCCAAGGTATGCGCGCCGTGGGCGTACTTTGGCGCCTTGGGAGTACGACTGATGCCTCGAAGTAGGTCGGGTTCAAGACGTTCTTGAATATCACTCCTGGGGTAGTGCATGCACCCCTACCGTCCCCCGCTCCCAATCGCCAGAGCAACCCGACACCATCGCAGCCTTCCTTCATCCTGAACTTGGACGAGAACCCTCTGACAGAGTTTGTCGAACTCCCAGAAGAGGCGCTGGAAGGAGGGCTGTGGTTCAGCAATGTATTATGCGGGGTGCTTCGCGGAGCTTTGGAGATGGTACGAGCGCCACATCCCTAACATCCTCGCGGTGAACTGACTTTTCCTTCAGGTACAAATGCAGGTGCAAGCCGAGTTCATCTCGGACGTTCTCAGAGGAGACGAAACTAGCGAAATTCGCGTGCGATTAGTCAAGTACCTCGAGGAAGAGGTGCCTGTAGGCGACGATTGAACTATGGAAAGCTTAATCCGCTGCTCAAAGTATACCCTGAGCGATTCTTGGGCTTATAACCTCAATGCTATGTTATCGTGCTTTTGGTTCTGCCATATTCTCGGGTCGTCTGCGCTAAATGTTTGCGAGCGTACCAGATTATCCACCAGTGCGTCCTGACATCAATTCCTCGGTATGACTCCTGCCCTCTTCCTCGCACTTTCATCGACAGGTAGCTTCCCTACGACAGAAGTTGAGCGTCTGTCATGGTTTCTCTGGAAGAAAGTTGACTCCCTGCATAAGAAATCCAATACAGCGCTCGCTCGAGCTGGCCAGTATGAGGGTCACATGCTGGTTTCTCAATTCGTACAAGATACAAGAACACTGTGAACCATGAAATTTCCTTTACCGCTACCCGCTATGCCTGGAGTTGTGACTGGTCTTATCCCTCAGCCCCCAGACGTCGCTGGGTTGCAACACATAAAGCAGCTTCAGAAGTACATGACGACGACACACCCAACGTACGAGGCGTTCAAAAGGATAGTGGTGCGCCCATCTCACATCTCACTATCTATTGTGTGTTAATTTCTACCCGAAAATCCCTTTGCAGGAACGGAGTGCCCGGGTAGCCAGAACCATTGGCCTGAACAAAGAGCTATACTCACACCAGTTCAATTCACGCAAGTGGCAGACGTATGTCAACAAAGTACGTTCTTCTCAGCTCCGCGCTCAGGTGTACTGTTAATCATCCCTAGGTATGTATATGTCGACCAGAGCTTCGCCAGTTTGAGGGGTGCTGGCCTCTACGAGTGATGCACGACATTCGTGTGAGGAAGCACCATGCGTACAAGGCAGCCGAAGCCCCTGCAACGGTATTCCTCCCTTTCGAGCCGCGCTCTCATCGTCTTTCGGGCCGTACTCTCGCAAGCGGTTCGCTGTATAGTGCAACAAGGGCTTCACGGAACACGCAGGAGGAACGGGGCGAACGAGGTACTTCTTCAAAGAAGCCCTACGTTCTCATCACCCGTTCTAGCATTGACTCTCGCCCTGTGGTCTCGTCAGCCAGACATACAAGGCATACGTCGGCTTTGGAACGTTCCCCTTCTCAGGCCAGTACGGTAGGATATACTTCCCTTCCAGCTGCGATCTCCCAATCTCAGCAATCCCCCAATACCAACTCTGTTGTCCATCTGGGTTGCTTGGATTGTGGACGTGGCCCTGGAAGTGTTGGATCTACCTTCGCGTTACGTACGATCATCGGGGCGGACGCACTAGAGCACCTTCTTATCCTTTCCAATGCAGGGTTGCTGGATGATGCCCGCCTCAAGATCTACCGTGCATGGCCCGTTGAGCAACAGACGCTCTTCGTCATGGGCCTGCCCGCGACGCCATTCGTGAAGCAGGCCTTGCTACGGAAACTCGGGCTTTCTTCTGTGGATCGAATAGCTAATGGCGAGATGCCAGGCTCCGGGACCTGGACGGCAGCGGCCACTGCTGGTCCCAGTGGATCCAAGCAGTATCCCCAGCCTACTCGCATTTTCTCAGGCATACCGCAGCCTTCAAGAGAAGCTGAAGAGCGCTTGACCGATGCAAACGAACCAATCGAGCTGCTTCGCTCTGCCATGGATTTGGATGATCGTCCGAGTTTGTTTGATGAGGTCCTGGTACGTCGCATTCACATCACTGGCCAAATTCTATTACTTACTACCGCCATAGCACTTCTTCAGGCGCGATGGGTTTCCCTACTTGCTTTCGTTAAGGCCATCGGAAGAAGAGACGGAGAAAGCTGTGAAGGCAGTATGTCTGTTGCTCCATTTTCTCGGCGAGAACTGACAGTACGTCTATCCAGATTGCCCGAGAGAAGCTTTTATTTGAGCGCTATGAAAATTACTGGCCCATCCGCTTTCTGATCAAGAGGATCATCAGGAAGAGGTTTTCCAATTCTACGGGAAGCGAGTTATGGGTTCGGCCACCACTCCAGACACCATCTCAGGAGCCTGCTGAGGCTGCCGACCCACCGCGGACTGTCTATTCCTGTCGATCCCACGCGGGGCCAGATCTTTCAAGGGTGAACCTGCACATTCAGGTGCTCCTCTTCCAGCGAGGCTTGATGGAGTTCGCCCCGATTTTCGCCTACCTCGGAATCCGCACCGAGGCAGACTTTACGGAGTTTTGCGCGTTCTCAGGTGGGGAAAAGCGGTCGCTGGTAAAGGAGGCTCAACGCCAACTTGGAAGAAGGCTCGTTCTGAATGCCTTTCAGAAAATCGCTTTGGAACTCGAGTTCACGGCTGGAAAATAAAGGTAGTATCGTGTTGGAACGTTCATGCCATACAGGGGCATTTCCTTCTTGGTGCAGGGACAGTCATACTACATTAGCTCTATTACAGATTGTGTCGCTCGGATAGAAGCGCTGTCGACTCGGACGGCCCGTCAAATAAGACACAGGCGCATGTCAGATAAGCTCTGACCTTGGCTCCATGGTTTTCCCTGTAACCTGTTTCTAATGTTTATCCTAAGGCGCTTCTGCGTCTCCTCATTTCGGCTGAATCTACTAAACACATGAGTCGCATGTCAAGGCCCAGTATTTCAAGGGGCTTCCTAAGAAAGGAGAACTTGAAT